>JACEII010000105.1:338234-382186 GCA_014332785.1 Antheraea mylitta | reverse complement strand
AGACACTCACCCATAGGATCGTTCCCCTCTTTCGTCAGTCAGCACTAGGGAGTAACACTGGGACCCTTTGCCCTCGGCTGACCACTCGCCCTTCGACGCGGAGCTCAAGGTCTCGGGAAAGATCAGATTCTCAATATGAGGTGGCACTTGGACCTGTAATTTGGAATATTATCATATAATCATGGAAGAGATTTATACACCGTGCCTGTTTAAAGAGTGAGAACCTTCAGCCGTGTGGTAGTTCATGATCACATAAAATAATAATATCAAAACAAAAACCAATAAACAACAAAGATAACCTAAGTTAAAGTTCGTTCTAAGATTGTCAGAAGTATGGGTACAAATTTAAATAAACCTAGGTTGAATGATCGATGACAAAACCTACGAGCAGCGTCCCGGAGTTCATAACGTTCTTCAATAAAACGGACAATAAGCATTTTGTTTGTTCAAACTTTGAAAAATTATTCTTTGTCAGTTGGTTGGCTTCACTATCACTTTACTTTTATTACACCCAACGTTCATTGACACTGTGCCTTAACACAGACGGATAGAGGACTGGCTATATTTTTTTTCCAAACTTAGGTGAAATATTGAGCACCTACATTTTTAAATGATTTAGAACGATTATCAAGTACTGAGTATTATGTAAAAATATTGCTAACGAGTAACCAGTCACCCAGTATACACTTAAACCTGGATATGTAGGAACTGAAGAGATCTCATAGAGTCTTTACATTTAACCTATTTCCCAAATAGGCAGCTTAACTTATAGTTGTCTTATTTACAGAGAGAAGCATTTAAACTGTATGCAAACAAAGATATAATAACTTGTCTGAACTTGATAAATAATCATATATATGTATACGGGTTATTAAACTACAAAGATCTAATAATTATAGAGGTAAACATTTAAAAAATCAAAGAATTCAAGTCTCAATTACAAAGTTAGAAAATTCATTTCAAAATGTGCTGAATCCAATTTTAGCCCTTCCCAACATATTGCATTATTTTTCAAACTCTGCAAATTTTGTACATTTAAAATTTAAGATTTAAAGAACTAAGGTCATAAAAAAAAAAACAAAAAACCGGCAAATTTTATACTTCGTTTCGGTGTATAACAATTGGAAATTAATAAAGAAAAAATTGAGCCGTTACGGGACGCTTGACAGATGTGAAACATCGAAACTGTTTTGTATAAGTTACATGCATAAAAGAACAGATTACGACAGGAATCAGCTATAGCATAATGAAAAGAAAGCATTACAAATTCGTTCCATAAAATAATGACTGTTTATTTATTTTATGACATAAATATTCACTTTTATTAAATACAAAATAGAAACAAGAAATTTCAATCTTATATCGGATTGGAATACAGATCGGATTGTAAATGTTTCTGAGTATTTGGTTAATAGTGCAAAGTTCATGATTTGCGTCGCCACGCCAACAATCAGGTTTACCCTCCGCCTATAGACGTTTCACATCAAAAATTAAACATGTTATAGCAACGATTAAAAATGGATTTGACACATTTTGAACTGCAACGTAAACAATTTCAAACACACCTGACTGGGAAACACACTCTTCACGTAAGCCTGCCCCGTCATATAGTTCAGACCGACTAACAGACATACGCTGAAGAGACCGTTATCACGAGCCTCAACAGGCAGTTCTATGTCCACACATCCCGTTTTCTCATCAATACTGATATTATCCACACTGTCTTTATCGAAATCTGCTTTCATGGACAGTATATTTCCACTGGAGTCGGTCAGATTGACCTTCGAGTCGGTCGATATCCGATCCATTTTCTCCTTAAACAGGTTCCCCTGCGAGGTCCTGAAGCTCTTCCACGAGCGGAACGTGGAGTAGGGGTTCTCTATGGTGTCCCGGTAGGAACACACCGACGTCGGATGCCTGAATCTAGACTTTACGCTCTTCGGTTCGAGATACGCCACTCGGCTCGATATACGCCGTACGTAGTTCTTACGTTTCTCTGTTAGACTTCTTGTTAATTTGATTGATTCTGGAAACAAAAAAGAATAAAATTGAGCCGTCACGGGACGCATGGCAGATGTGAAACATCGGAATTGTTTTGTATGAGTTATATGTATAAAATAACAGATTACGACAGGAATCCTCTATGGCATACTGAAAAGATAAATCATTACAAAACACAGGTTACCCTCTCATGTGTAATGTAATAAACAACACTATAGGTATGCGAAAAACGTATTTATTATATCTTATATAATAAAATATAAATATCGTATATTTTGTAGGTGGTAGAGCCACGCTGAAGCTATTACTGGTTTCAGCATGAATGGGTCGGCTCGTCCGGGGTACTACCACCCGACCCACAGAAACACCCACGTGAAGTAACAGTGCTTGCATTGTTGCGTTTAGTTCGGTCAGTGAGAACGCTGGAGATTTACCTCCCCTACCCTCCCCTCTCCTCTCCCCCTTTCCTCCCAAACGCAGGCTAGTAACGCAGTAACGTACTTGTGGCTCGCCTGGTGTTGCTAGTGTCTATGGACAGCGGTGAACACTTAACATCAGGTGACCCAACCTGTTCGCTTGCCACCTATGATAAAAATTCGGCCTTGCGTGGAATACTGTTCGCACCTCTGGGACGGTTCCGCCAAATACCTACTGGATGCCCTGGACAGGTTGCAGAGACGGGCTGTCTGCATTATTAATGATGCAGAGATTACAGAGTTTATAGAGCCGCTTCAACTGCGCAGGGATATTGCCTCACTGAGCGTGTTCTACCGTCTGTATCATGGCGAGTGTTCTGCAGTTGTTCAATTTAATTCCTTCCTCTCCTTTCCCAACCGTACCACGTGCGCTGGTTTACGAAGCCACAGTTTTACGGTATACCATATCTGGACACGAACTAAAAAGTTCGCGACATCCTATCTTTGCCGTACCGTGAAGGTGTGGAACAATCTCCCGGCTAGTGTGTTCCATCGTTCCTATAATATGGGGTCCTTCAAGCGTAACTTGAAGAGGCATTTACGCAGGCCGCCATGACAGCGGCGACCGACGAAGAATGACGTATCTCTCGGCAGTCGCCGTTGTTTTTTGATTGCACTGTGCTTACCATCAAGCATAGTGCAGTCACTTTGCCGTCAATTGTAAAGAATACATCAGAACGTCTTCGACTATAATTTGGTTAGTTACGAATATCTTAGTTCGGTAACCACCTTCCGCCGGGCTGACTGCTGGGGCGGCATGGTGTTAACCGTGTTCGACCCCATGCCATCCCAACAAAAGCGGCAGCCGATACACCGGGTTTGGTTTTTTGGTTTAGCGACTACGAGTTTCACACTGTCCACTTTCTCCCCCACCCTAGGTATCCATAAGGGATTACCTCATGTTAATAATGATAAAAAAACATTACAATATCAATTTTTTGCGAAGGGAGCATCGCTACCCAAACGTGTGTAGATTTTGCATTCTACGCACAATACTCATGGAGTGCATACCTTCACTGGCGCTGCCGTCCGAGTGCTCCGTTGGGAAGCTACCCGGTTTATTCTCGTCCATACTGCATACAGCTGTCACCGTCTCGTATATCTCGTTCATGAGGCGGTTCAACTGGAAAAGTAAAATATTTTTTCCTATAAAACCACTACTAAATATAATATACTAAAGATACTTATGGAGACGGACGGTAGATGGTTTGTATGCCGTTTAGACCATATTCTTATATTAACATCTAATTATATCGTGGTTGAACACAAACCTATAAAGCTCACTTTACGAGAAAGCTCAAAACTTGTTACATCTTTGGATGTCAAAAATTAACGGAAAGGTTTTGATCGAATAAGACACAGGAATGAAAATAGCATATGGTAGAGAAAAGGTGGTAGAGCCACACTGAAGCTACAAATGGTTTCAGCATAAATTGGTCAGCTCCTCCGGGGTACTACCACCCGACCAACAGAAACACCCACGTGAAGTAACAGTACACGTATTGTTTCTCCCCCCTTCCTCACCACAGGCTGGCAACGCACTTGCGACTCCTCTGGTGTTGCTGGTGGCTATGGACGGTGATTACTTAGCATCAGGTGAGCCACCTGTTCGTTTGCCTCGTATGATATTAAAAAAAATGTGATAGATTAATAAAGGATCAGTTATGGTGGCATGGGCATTATCATAAGGAGCGACTGTCATGTAAGTAGAAGTGTTAAGTATGAAATAGCGGAAGACTGAAAAAGTTATGGAGGGAATGTATGAAGAATAATGTGTTAAAAAAAATGTTAATAGTGATTTGAAAGCCGATAAAGAAGATTGAAAAGGTAAAACAACACAGTAACTCGATCCCTATCACGACAGCCCAAGCCGAGATGTGCCGTGCACCCTAGAGTTAGTCGCCCAAACATCCTAAATCGTCTGAGTGCCTTTAGCGCTCGCCTCAATAGTTCGATGAAGCTGTGAAGACCAATCCAGGTCAAGAGCGTTTTAATTTCGAAAAAAAAAATCGATCCATACTTAAGCGGGATACAGAAGAAAAGCAATAGGCTTCAAGCAATAATATTATGGTATTGTACTTTCTTCTACGCTTACAGATAATACATGTTTTCTACGCGTAAGTTATCGTAAGCATTGTTATCTAAGAAATGTTGTAAACATAATATGGAACATGTTTATTTGTTTGTAACATAATGTGAACTTAATAAGTCAATTACGCGAAGGACGGACAGAAATGACAGATTAAATAACCCTATAACATAAATATTTACTCTCTCATGCAAAGTATAAGTAGCGTCATGAGGGTTTCAACGGTAAAATGCAAATAAAGTTTACATATCAAATTAATATATAAACACTCTGTATAATAATAGCTCACTAAGATTTTCAAATACCGACCAATAATTACCTTCACTCATTTCGAATGAAATCCGACGAGCACAGAACCAAAAAACTCGTCCTGTCAATAACAAATACAAAACTGTCATTGTCAAATTCTAATTTCGAATCACTCGTTCTTTTTTATTTTGTTTTCGGCAACCAATTTTTCAGATTATTACTGCGATCGCCGTGTAGTTAATAATATTACAAGCGTCGTATGATTATTTCAATATTCTAATAACATGGTGGATCCCTTGTTAGAACCTTCCAGGGAGTTTTTGTAGCATCTCAGAATTTTATGCTCCGTGGTATTATTTTCCATTCTCCTCACTTATGCACAATAAACTAACTATATTGCGTAAAACACCACCAAATTTACAAAATATAGAGTCAAATAACACAACATTATGAATAACATATAAAATCCACTACATGACAGACTTAAAATCCCGCCGAAAACTCCAAACAATAATTACCTTCGTTCATTTTGAATGAAATCCGACGAGCACAGAACCAAAAACTCCTATTGTCAATAACAAACACAAAACTGTCACTGTCAAATTCAAATTTCGAATCACTCGTTTAAATATGTGTTTTCCTTTTTTTTTAATTTCAAACGCGCCGACAACGTACGTTCACGGAGCCCGATCTAATTCGTTTAATCGTTCAAACATACAATTTTCTTGTAAATGATAACGATATAGCGACCCCCAATAAAATGGCGTTATGCAACAATGGACCGTTTGTTTAACGAGAATTTAATTGTTAAACGGACGAAGGTCATTAGATAAAGAAGAAAAGATAAAACAAAGTTACGACATCAAAGGGAACGTCGTTGTTTCTAATTTCTTATTGTTAAAAATGTTGAGAGACACAATTTTTTTTTTCGGTTAGCCTATGTAGGCAATTTCACCAATATCATGAGTGACAGTTACACGTTATAAAATTAATGCCGTATATTCAGTGTAACAACGTGGAATAGAGAGGTTTGAGGAACCCGATTAGGCCTCCCACGGCAGCGACTCAAGCCTAGGTTCGATCCCTCGGTAGGGAGCCCTTGAGTGCGTTACTTGCGCGATACGCTGACACACAAATATACATCACTGCTACAACACTACACGATCACCCCCACACACATGCACGCCCACACGCTTACACATGAAAGTGGAAGGGTGTACTTCTTTTTTTCCCTTATCGAACTGAAAAACTCTCAATTTTCCGATAATAAATATATGGAGGAGTTGTTGAGGCGTGTATGCTTGGTACACATATACGTTTCAACAACTCATACATATATGAATAGTTAGCTAGGTTATCTAAGATAGGTCGCGATTTTGCATGCAACAGGCAACAGCCAAGCCGAGGTGTGCCGTGCACGCTTGAGCTGGTTGCCAAAATAAAATCGGCTGAGTGCCTTAAGCGCTCGCCTTAGTAGTCCGGTGAAGCTGTTAAGACCTTGCTGGGTCAATAGCGTAGTCACTTAGAAAAAAAAAGAAGATTTGAGCGATTTTTGGCACGAGAAAAACGTAAGGGATCACGTCACCGACAAACTAGTGAAGCATTACTGACATGCTGGATGGGTGGGTTACCGGTTAACGCTTGCGTCAAGCTAACAACGCGTAGTACGAGTATAATTCAGTATGCTAGTAATATTTTTAAACAGATCCGTCAAAATTCACGCTCCGATCAGTGTATTTTTTTTTGCACTAAATTTCACCGTTGTATCACAAACCGTGGTCACTATGTTACTAAGAGTACAGAGATACATACAGGACCAGTAAATATCTACATTTATCCTGTTTTGCTATTTTTTAATGAAGGGCGGAAATATGTTGTATTTTTAAAATGTTCTTTATGCTATTTTTCCTTATATATTTATTTTTATAATAGCGGTGCCCGCGATCTCCGTTCCGCTTTAAGTATACTAAGATATGAGCGCTTTTTTTGCATAAGAACCTTATCCTGACAATAGCAAACACATCAAAAAAAGAATCAGCGAAGTCGGTTTAGCTGTTCTCGAGATTTACGCTTAGCAAAACATTCAGCGATTCATTTTTACTAGTGGGTAGTGGTGGTACATTCGACCATAGTTAATTGATTTTTTAAAGTTTGTACTTTATTAAGGTTTTTTGTCAAAGGGTATTATTTATTATACTTCTATAATCAAAGGTTTTCATCGTGGCTACTCAGTTATTTGCCATTTGCCACGATCTTTATTATATAATCATTTAAAAAAATCTACGTCTAAATGAAAATTAAAATTAACTATAAATTGGAAACAAAAACCAGGTGGTAAAGCTCAAATTTTAACCAAACATAACTTTACGAAAATAAAGAAATTTATTGCAACCATGATACCATTTTCAATTAATTTTACACGACACCATGGGGTGGTATTTCTGGGTGATATTGAATTAAATGTAGTCTGTCCATTATGAGAAATAGTAATATGCCCAGTATCATCGTTTGGAAAAGTAATGGATGCATAATACAATCAAATGGTGAATCCAAGACAAAAAGGCGTTTTTAATACTACCATTAGGTTTTGAAAATAAATTCTTTCTTGTTGCTACATGAGGTTGAATTGCAACATTTTAACCGCGTAGGTCTAAGTCATGGATTACTTTTATGAACAAAATGCTTATTTTGATTATATAAAGTATTATTTGGCTCATTTTTTTATTAATTCATCATTTAAAGTGAGTTCACGATTAAAAATAATAAACATTACAATAATAGTTATATTTTATAATATAATTGTTGAATGTAGGATGAAAAATGGTAATTAGAACGTAAGATTTAAAAAATACATACAGTCGAGCATAGCAACCTCCTTCACAACCTCTTTTGAACTTCGTAATTATTGACGGCTGTCAAAATGTCTTTTTAATTTACATGTGTGTATATGTTGTGTAAAATTAAAGCAGTAGTGTGAGTAGTGCATATTTTAATAAAATTAATGTACTTCTAATGCATTTTATATAAAATAAACAGCTTTCTGCACTTCTCCGCCATATAAACTTTAACTATGCCAAATTTCAAGTTCACCCGTTTACTGCAAATAGGTTAAAAAGGGGTACAATTTTTATGCTTCACGTATTAATATATACATATTATAGGTGAATACTAGTTGTTATCTGCGATTTTGAACGCGCGGAACTAAACGAAACAGTTTCATTCAGCGTAAACGTTGGGGCCCGCACGCTTCGGAACGTTCGTTTTTATATTTGGACGGAACCCTATTTTTTTTAATAACGACTACTTATCTATATTGAAAGGGTAATAAGGTCTTATAAAGTTGTTATTTGTTCGTTCGAAAATATGGAAACAAAAAAAAGGGAAGTCGCCGACAGAAGTGAAAACTCAAAAAGAATGGAATTTAAACTGTGTTCTGTTTTAATTTTTTTTAATAAATGAACAATTGAAATTTCATAATTTTTATATTTAAATTAATTATCATTAGTCTCTCTTTCTCATCTATTGATACTCCGAATAATAGCTATATACTTTTTTACACAGTTTATTAATTCAACAAAAAAATGATAGGCTCCACAATCTCGATACAAGATACCAGTATTAGATGTACACAGGCTGCTGTACTACGCGTCGCTATTCTGACGCAAACGCTATACCGACGGTCACGCTTACCAGCATGTCATGACACGAAACTATAAATTTATCTCTTTCCCAAAAAATACCGTTCAACACGTCTAAAGTAGTTTTCAGGTACAGACGTGGCAGAGGACTCTGTTTCTTAAACACGCTGCGACATTTCGTATTGGACACTGTAGACGATAAAAAAAATCGTTGTAATCGTCTCGCATAAGGACATTTTAGTGTTCTTGTTCTCGCTCGTGTTAGTAGACAAAAAAGAGGCAGTGAAATAAAATATGTTACCCGAACAATAGCAGTTATTTCACGGTCGCGCGCTTTTAAAACTTATTACTTGTCAGTGGGACGTTTTTGCAGGCAATTTCGACTTATATTAGAGTCACGCTGAAGTTATTACTGGTTTCAGCATGAATGTGTCAGCTCGCTCTAGGTACTACCACCCGACACACAGAAACACCGACGTGAAGTAACAGTGCCTGCTTACTTGCGTTTCGTTCGGTCAATGAGAGCGTCGGAGGACAACCTCCCCACTTCCCCATCAACACATGCTGGCAACGCACTTGCGACTCACTCGGTGTTGTGTCTGTGGACGGCGCGGTGGTGGTCACTTAACATCAGGTGACCCATACGTTCGTTCAAGCCTTATGATATAAAAAAACCCTGCTTTACAGCAGAAATTGGTATGGCGTTGGTGCCCCTATTCATACATTAGGCAAACTACCACCACAGTATAATACGAGAGACAGTACGGAAACCTACGAACGCTCGAAAATTGCACACCCACACAAATATGCGCATTAACGAGAAGTTTTAAAACATATTGTATGGACAGCACAGCTATAGCGACAACCCAATCCGAGATTTGCCGTGCATTCTCGAGTTAGTCGCCTAAACAAAACAAAATCGGCTGAGTGCCTTCAGCCGCTCGCCGCAGTAGTTCGATGATTTTTTTTTTTCGAACTGGCTACGCTATTGACCCATCAAGGTCTTAACAGCTTCACCGGACCACCAAGGCGAGCGCTTACGGCACTCAGTCGATTCTATTTGGGCAACTAGTTCAAGGGTGCACGGCACACCTCAACTTGGGCTGTTGCCTGATACATGCAATTCGCGATCTATCTGAGCTGATCTAAGCAACTATTCATACATATATGAGTTGTTGGAGCATATATGTGTACCAAGCATACATACCTCAACAACTCTTATATGTATTTCGTATCGATAATTTTCCAAACTATTTCAGTTCGGTAAAGGAAAGAAACAAAACCCTTCCGTTTCATGTGTAAGCGTGTATGCGTGCACGTGCGTGGGGGTGATATGTGTACTGTTGTTGCAATGATGTAAGATTTTGTGTCACTGTATCGCGAGAGCACCGCACTCAAGGGCTCCACGCCGAGGGAACGGACCTAGGCTTGAGCCGCTGCCGAGGGGGGCCTAATCTGGTGTGCCGGAGCGAAATTAACCCCCAGACAACGGCAGCGTGATCTGCGGTCACGCGGGAGTGGGCATGAGCACGCTCTGTTTGGAGAGACATGCTGATACTGATCGTTCTCTGCCGTTATTTCATCAGGAGGGTCGATAAAATCAGGAGGGTCTATAAAATCGGTGAAGCTGTAAAGACCTATAGCGTAATCATTTCGAGAAAAAAAAAGCACCACGATAACCGCTTAAATGTCTCGTAGATGAGCATGCTTGTGTGAGTGTACCGGTACGAGCGTTTGTAGGTAGTTTCACTACTGTCTCTAATATATATACTGTGTTACCACTCTAAAAGGATTGAATCTTCCTTACTCTCAGTGAGAGATATGGACACTGCGTCAATGAACGTTGGTTTGAATCTTTGCAGCTTAGTCGGAACTTTCGGTGAAGAAAACATGTTATTTCTTAGCCACGTAGGAGTTTTTCTAACCTTTTTCTGACAAGATTTCACTACATTATTCTCTGAAAATACGCCTGAGGTTCATTGTTTATTATTGCATGATTACATCCAAGATATATAAACAAATTAGGCTAGGTCATTACTTGTATTAAATACTGACATATGCGATAATGATTTATGGTTAGTGATGCTACATGTTTACAATATCGATGTTTATTTATTAAATACAATTCAGTTACAGGAGTTTTTGACGGGATTTTAGTCGATCATGCAGTGAATTTTATATTTTATTCATAATTTTGTGTTATTTGACTCTATATTGTGTAAATTTGGTGGCGTTTTACGCAATATAGTTAGTTTATTGTACATAAGTGAAGCGAATGGAAAATAATACCACGGAGCATGAAATTCTGAGATGCCACAAAAACTCCCTGGAAGGTTCTAACAAGGGATCCAACATCTTTTTAGAATATTGACTCACACGAAGCAATATTGAACTGATCGTACGACGCTTTTAATATTATCGACTACGCGACAATGGCGGTAAAAATCTGACAAATAAATTGCAAAAAAAAAATAATGACACAGAAAAACGCGACTGTATTTATTTTCACATTCTATCGGTAAAAATGTATCGATTCTTTGTTTTTTTTTTTTTTAAATATGAAACCTACTTTTGGCACTGTAGGGAAAAAAATCATTACGCGTTAAACTTAAGGTAAGTTAATAAGAATGAAAATGTAAAAAAAATGATTGTCTACGAATAAGTAATAAAATTCATTTCTAGAAATGTCTGTCTGTCTGTTTGTATGAACACGCATCACTGCTAAAGTACTGGGTACATAATAAAATCACATTATAAAGAATATTATAAAGCACTAGCCTCTGCCCGCGACTTCGTTCGCGTGGAATAGATATGCTAACGCTAAGACGCAGCAGTTCTCAAAAGGAAAAACATCCCGATTTTGAAACATTTTTCATCTGTGCTACGCTCCTATTAGTCTTAGCGTGATGATGCATAGCCTATAACCATTCTCGATCAATGAGCTATATAACATTGAAATAATTATTCAAATCGGACTAGTATTTCCTGAGATTACCCCCTACAACGTCACAACATCACAAACTCACAAACTTTACCTCTTTATAATATTAGCATATATGTCTTCGAGAGTAACTTTGACTTTGTTTCATTAAAATCAGTCCACTCTATCAAAAGTTATTGTAGTTTTAATGATGATGCGGCGTAAGTACGAGAGAAAAGTAGATAAGCAAATGGCCTTAATACATTTACGTGACTTTATTAATCATTGTTCTTTACATAGGGTTCCACGCGGACGAAGTTGCGGGTAAATCTAGTTTTAAACATAACGCAATAAAAATAAATTACGATAACAAGGGAAACACAGGAAATTGAAGTCTCATATAAATACAGTCAAACCCGTTTATGGCGACATCATTCAGAGCAACATATCTGTTATACTGAGCCAGAACAAAGGTCCCGACTGAATGCTGTATCTCGAAAACATCACTGGCTGGCATCACAAATATATACAGTCCCTTCGATGTCGTTATAACATATTTTGACTAAATACTATTAATAATTATATAATTTATCGATACATCTTTATCGACATGTCTAATCGCAGCACTAGAACATCTGCTAATTAGTCTGCAGATAACAATATAATTCAAACATCAGACATTCCGACGCCGAACATAGTGTCAATTGATATTGTATTTTATGACTTAGTACCAAATTTTTTTTTCGTTATGATTTTTTTTATATTACTTTACACATGTGGAAAATAACCCAGTAATATATATAAACACAGCTTGTATGAATGTTGCAGAAATTGCGTATTTACTATTACGAAAATATATTAAACATGTTGCAATTTTTTTTTCAACCATTTTTGTGCGCAGTACCAAAGATTATAGATGAGTTTTTGGCGGGATCTTAGAATGCCATGTAGTGGTCTTTACATTTTATCCATAATCTTGTGTTATTTGGCTCTACATTTTGTAATGTTGCCCCTAACATGCGGCGGACGGTACACCATGGGGTTTTAAGGGATATCCGCACGTTAACAAAAAAAAGCGGTGGTAGAACCACGCTGACTGAAGCTGTTACTGGATTCAGCATGAATGGGTCGGCTCGCTCCCGGTACTACCACTCGACCCACGCGTACGACTTTCCTGCGTTTCCCCTGGTGTTACTAGTGTTTACGGACGGTGGTAATCACTTAACATCTGGTGACCCACCTGTTCATTTGCCTCCTATGATATAAAAAATGGTTAGGTTTTACACAAACACATTATCCATTCGCCGGACCGTGAATTTAAGAGCCATGTCAAGCGGGTTTTGGTGTCAAAATATAGAGTGTGTTACGATGTCAATGATACACGATTCAGGTAACGACTGGTTTATTTCAATCCACCCACATATACAACATCTTCCCCTTAAAAATTATGATATACAACATTTTCCCCTTAAAAAGACTAACCTTATATTTATTATACCGTAACAAACAATTGTAAACAATTATCACTTTATACCTTTATACTTTATCTTATACGATACTCATTATGTAATACAGTTTGTATTCTCGAAACTATTTCAGATGAAGTTTACACAATTGCCTGACTTATCAATAAATTAGAACCTAATGTGAGCTTAATAGTTTACATACAAAGGTATAACAATTAATACAAAATAAATGCACAATCCAATACAATCCACCCACATATACAACAGAGTGGATCAGTATGTGAACGATGGTGGTGTCTGGAAATGACGACACTCTCTTTGCATTCACTAAATATAATTGTTAATTTAATCTATGCAAATATTATAAAGAGGTAAATTTTGTGAGTTTGTAACGTTTGTAGGGGGTAACTACTGGTCCGATTTGAGAAGTTCTTTCAGTGTCAGATAGTTTATTTATCGAGGAAGGTTATAGGTTATATATCACCACGCTATGATATAGGAGCGGAGCACCAATGACAAATATTTTAAAATCGAGGTTTCTTTTTCCTTTTGAGAGATTTCACTGCATGCTAACGTTAGTCAACGTTATATCAACGGGCTAGAGGGACGTTGTCCCGCCTTTTTACTAAAAAAAAATTCTAAAGTTCAACCGCAGCGCCACCTATCGGATCCAATTGTGAATCTAAACCAAGTTCAGATCCACCTGAACACTTACAAAAAATTTCAGTGAC
This sequence comes from Antheraea mylitta, assembly GCA_014332785.1. NCBI lineage: Eukaryota > Metazoa > Arthropoda > Insecta > Lepidoptera > Saturniidae > Antheraea > Antheraea mylitta. Next base: position 368,616 of record JACEII010000105.1, on the reverse strand, counting down.
ATACACGCGTACAGAAGAAATTTATATATAAAGACACTAGACTCTGCCCGCGACTCAGTTCGCATGGAATAGTTACTTTGGGGCTAACGCTAACATGCAGCGGAAGCTCTTAAGAGGAAAATCCCCGATTATTAAACATTCTACATAGATGCTTCCCTCCTATTGATCTTAGCGTTATGATATATATAGCCTATAACCATCCTCGATAAATGAACTACATAACATTGAAAGAATTTTTCAAATCGGATCAGAAATTCTAGAGATTAACGCATTCAACCAAAATAGTTAATAATTACTACTCTTCTCTCGTATATCAATGTATTTCAAAATCGAGGTTTTTTTCCTTTTGAGAGCTTTCACTGCACGTTAGCTTTAGTCCAAATGACGAAGTCGGGGAGAAAAGCTAATAGGGTATATAACTTACAAATATATTGTGTAAATCGGGCAATATACAATGCAGGCAGGCCGAGTTAACAGATACCTAGGTAATGTATCAGGTAGACATCGCAAAATCAGCCCCACCTCACAGTCTATAAATAGCAGGGACGCACGGCCTTCGGGGTGAGTCACATAACTTTTCATTACGACCAGACTAACCTAAAACCTAAACACACCCTGTGTTTTACGAACGCATTGGCGATACTCAACTTTATCAACATTCATTGAAGAATCAAATTAGGTTTTATTACATTTTTTTATCGCTTTATACATTTAGTGTTTGACCGTAAATTCAACTGAAGCCTTTTTTTTCGAAATGATAACGCTATTGACCTGGAAAGGTCTTTACAGCTTCACCGAAGTATTGAGGCGAGCGCTGAAGGCACTCAGCCGACTTGGGATGTTTGGGCTAACTCAAGGGTGCACGGCACACTTCGGCTTGGACTGTCACCTGTTTTGTGCAAAAATCGCGACCTATCTGAGCTAACCTAAGCTAAGCTATCTATATATACATATATGAATTATTGAAACATGCATGTGTACCAAGCATGCGTGCCTCAACAACTCCTATATGTATTTTGTGTCGCTAAAAATTCTCTAAACTATATAGAATATGATAGGATAGGGAAAAATAAGGGTAGAACTCTTTGTCGTTTATTTCTCTGAAGAAGAAAAACAGCGTGTAAGCGTGCACGTGTGTATAGGTGATGTGTGTGATGTTGTAGCAGTGATGTAAGGTTTTGTGTGACTGTATCGCGCGAGCAGCGTACTCAAGGGCTCCACGCCGAGGGAACGGACCTAGGCTTGAGCCGCTGCCGAGGGGGAGGCGTAATCTGGTAGACCTGAAGCCTAATTATGTACATAGCTCAATAACATTTTCGGTCAAGCAGTATTTTTTTTTAAATCATAGGAGGCAAACGAACAGCTGGGTCATCTGATGTTAAGTGAACACCACCGATCATAGAGACCAGCAACACCAAAGGAGTCGCAATTGCGCTGCCAGCCTGTTGGTGGGGAATGGGAGGGGAAGGGGAAAAGTGGAAAGGGAGAGGGAAGGAGGTGGAATTCCAAGTCAGAACTTTCGGTAAAATATCGTAACGACAACATCGCTAAGTACCACTCAAAGTAGAATTAAACGAGTGCGTGTAACCGTCACACGCGATTGAAGTAAAACTTTTTGAATAATAGGTCTTTACCTATGAAATTGCCGCTCTGCAGTACTGGCCATTTCAAATCAAAATAATTTTTGTTTGGCTAATTCTAATTTCTAATTTCAAATTAATTTTATTTTAAAAACATGGAATTCTTTTTCCAAATGTAGTCATTTATTTATTGATTAGTGTTATATTTTAATCGCATTTCAATCGTTTTTGCCATCATGGATACGTTAAAAATTCTAGTAATTATGGAATATGAGTACCGTCGTGGCAGCAACGCGGCATAAGCGGCACGCAACATCAACGACGTTTACGGAGCTAACACTACAAACCAACGCACCACCTGTTGTTATTGGTTTACTCGCTTCCGTTCTTAGAATTTCGACCTGAAAGATGAACCTCGCGGTCGTCCGAAGACTTTCGTCGACAATGACGAATTAAAGGCGATTGTGGAAGCTGATGATACACAATCTACGGCTTAATTAGCAGCAGCTTTTGACGTTAGCGTCAAAACAATATTGGTCCATTTGCGGCAAATTGGTAAGGTAAGAAAGCTTGATAAATGAGTGCCCCACGAACTTAATGATCACCAGCGCGAAGTACGCGTCGAGACGTGTCTTGCATTGCTCAACTAACACACAAATGAAGGAATTTTGAACCGCGTTGTTACCTGCGATGAAAAATGGATTCTGTTTGATAACCGCAAGCGCTCAGCAAGTTGATTGGATCCTGGTTCAACAGCTAAACAATGCCCTAAACGAAAACTTACCCCTAGAAAAGTGACGGTCACTGTTTGGTGGTCTAGCGCCGGTGTGATTCATCACAACTTCTTACCAAACGGGGTGAGCATTACTGCAGATGTGTATTGTGAAGAACTGAACACAATGATGGAGAAGCTGGCACATCTTCAACCAGCATTGGTCAATCACTCACCTCCGCTGCTCCTGCACGACATACTACACAGCAGTCGGTCTCCAAGTTGCAAGAATTGGGGTTGGAAGTTCTCCGTCATCCGCCCTACTCACCAGACCTTGCGCCTACAGACTACTACTTTTTCCAGAATTTGGATAACACCTTGGCGGGAAAAAAAATCAATACCCGAGAGGCAGTACAAAATGCCTTTGAAGAATTTGTTGCCTCACCAGCAGATTTCTTTAAGAAGGGCATCAATAAACGGCCACTGCGTTGTCAAAGATGCATTGATTGCATTGGTGATTACTTCGATTAATACAAATAAAAAATACATGAAAAAAAAAACGTTTAAATTTTTCATACAAAACGGCAATTTCATAGGTAAAGACCTAATATTTTTATTAAATAGTTCATAAAGCATATCTTCGAGAATGCGTGAGTATTTGTTTCATTAAAAGCGGTCCAGTCCATCAAAAGTTATTGTAATTTTAATAACGACACGGCGTAAGTACGAGAGAAAAGTAGACAAGTAAATGGACTTAATACATTCAAATGACATTTTTAATCACTGTTTTTTTACATATGGAACCATAGTCGCGTGCATTGTTAGTATATTATTAAAATTAATATTTGCAACAATCAGAAAAATGAATGAACAATTGTGGCGTAAATTTAGCACATTTATCTGCGTATCGGATACTACAAGCCGCTGACGCTTCGTAATATAAAGCCGATAAGGAATAAAAAATAATGACAGTTTGAAACAAAAAAAAAAAAAAAACTGAACAAACCTACGCAATTTCGATTGCGTAATACGTAACTCTTTTGATTAACAGTACAGTTTATCATTTATACAGTATAATTAATGACTAATACAATTGTATCACGTGTTTAATTTACATGAGAAAACTTCGCCGTTTCTATTGGGAATTTTTTGTTACTCGCGAGTTTGACCGATGGAATATAGGGGAAAAATTGAGCAGTCACTGGACGCCTGGCAGATGTGAAACATTGAAGTTGTTTTGTATGAGTTATTTGCATAAAAGAACAGATTACTACAGGAATTAGCTATGGCATAATGAAAAGATAAAGCATTACAAATTTGTTCTATAAAATAATTTTATTTATTTTAACACATTAATATTCATTTTTATTAAATATAAAATACAAAAATTCAACTAGGTGCAAATGCGGTGTGTTTGACGACATTTATTAAAGCAACACCACAGGGTTTGCAAGTGCGCTGCCAGCCTGTGTTGATGGGGAAGGGAGAGAGAGGGAAGAGGAACGGAAGGGGAGGGGGAAGTGAGCCTCTAACAGCAACAAGAGGGCTATCATATTGTCAGAACATTTCAAATGATCACATGACACTTGTAATAATCTAGAAGCCAAAAATAAATCTCCATAAAGATATGAAGCGTCTTAGTCTGACGATGAGAATCAAGTACAAAGAAGCAAATCGCGACTCTTGGACGTAGTCCGGTGAAGCTGTTAATACCTTGCTAGGTCAATAGCGTAGTCAATTCGAGAAAAAAAAGGCGACACTTGGTTGAGATAACTGACCCCGTGTAACGGTGTAAAGCGAGGACAACGAACAAGTGAAAGTCAGTAGCTAAAATTACGGTTTTCTTTTTGTTTTGGTTCATTAACAAACGACTAAGGCTCGATTCACACTATGATGCCGTTCTGGGTACGATCCCGCTTCAATCTCGGTCCGGTCAAATCTCGCTGTCTACACTACTAGTTTCGCTAGTCTGTCTCGATCCATCGTCGCAATAGGACCATAGGACCATAGGATGTGTCTCGAAATAATCCGATTAATTTCTAATCTATACTAATATATAAAGCTGAAGAGTTAGTTTGTATGGTTGAACGCGCTAATCTCAAGAACTACTGTTCCGATTTGAAAAATTCTTTCCGTGTTAGATAGCTCATTTATCGAGGAACGCTTTAGGCTACATACATATCATCACGTTAAGATCAATAGGAGCGGAGCACCAATGAAGAATTTTGGTTTGATAAACCGCTAAGTGTTACCGTCAGCCCAAAGTTACTATTCCACGCGGACGAAGTCGAGAGAACAGCTATTATATCATAAAACAAAGTCCTTTCTCACGTGTCTGTCTATTCACAAGAATCTCAAAAACTAGTGACCGTGTACAATCTTACACACGATTACACGATTACCACCAGTAGATAAAGAGATCAATGGGGAAAGGTTTACGTATATAGTTTATCAAGGTTTTTTTTTATTATTGAGGCGGAACAACGTCCACCGGGCCAGCTAGTATCACATAAATACATAACTACCTTAAGTTTAACGCGTAATGTATAACGAAAATTTTCCTTACTATGCAATAAGAATGCACTTCAAAAATTGACATAGATATTTTCACAAAATTACACTATTGTTCACATACGCATGGAATGTAAATTCCCAGAATAAAGTAGGATTCTTTATTATTACAACAACAAAAAAAAAACCGTTATTCCGTTTATGAATCATGGATGTATCACTTCTTACGCTTATACTAGACTGATGGGACGCGACGCAACCGCTTGTTAGTTCTACCGACTAATCAAAAAGGGGAGCTGAAACAATCATTGTCAACATAAGCTTGTAAGAGATCCATTGCAGGGTCATAGGCTTCTTCCCCGAGAAAGTATTCAACACGCCAGCCGACGACGTATTGGCGATTTCACACTCTGAGAAATCCACAGCTTTATGTTTTCCCAAGGTGGTAGTCGGAAGGGGCCAGGTCTGGTGAGTAAGCGGGATTGGGTAGCAGCTCCCATTTGAGTGAATTTAAATAATTCCGGACCATCTCTGACGTGTGCGATAGTGCATTGTCGTGAAGGAAAATCGTCTTGTCGTCCTGTCTTTGCTGATAATCAGGCCGCTTTTCTTTGCAGAGCACGATGCAATTTTATCACTTGATGATGGTAGCAATGGGCATTAACTGTTTCACTAGGTTTTAATAATTCGTAGTAGATCCATACCCTGCTGATCCCATCAAACACAAAACATCGTCTTCCGTTAGAAGCGATATGGTCTTGTGGAAGATGTTGATGGTTGTCCAGGATCGACCCATGATCTTTTGCGTTTAGGATTTTCAAAATATATCCATTTTTCATCGCCAGTCACAATACGATGCAAAAACGACTTCCTTTGATGTCTGGCTAGCAAGATTTCACACGTGTTTTGGCGTCGCTCTATCTGCCTATCGCTCTAATCATGCGGCACACATTTTCCAATTTTTTAATCTTTCTCATGGCATGTAGACGCATGGAAATGGCTGGTTGAGTAACACCCAATCGCCTGGCAAGCGCTTTTTGCGATTGTGTATCGTCCTCGTCCAAAAGAGCCTGTAGCTCATTGTCCTCCAAACTTCCTTGGCCGATTCTGTGGTTTTTTATCGCTCAGTCTAAAATTGTTTTTCTTAAACTTTCGAAACCAATCTCCACATGTACTTTCCGATAAAGCACTATTACCATAGGCTTCTAAAAGCATTCGGTGCACTTCGGCACACAGAGCTTCCCGCATATGCTCTTTTTTGGCAAAAAAACTGTTCATAATTGCCGGTTGAATTTGCGCTACTATTTTTGAATTACTGACCATACGAACTCAAAAAGTGTTAATAGATGGGGATCTTATTAAAAAAATATTACGTAACTATACTAGCTTAATAAGCTCACTAACACTATCTATCAACGAACAGAGATTTAAGCTTATACACCTGGTATATATATTTAATACATATTAAAAATAATAGAAGGCATTACCATCATCCACCGGACTGAAGGGACTTAATAATAAATAATACATATTACAAATAATAGATGCCGTAACCAAAAGCTATATTTTGCTACATTTAAGAAAGCTGGCGAAGCATTAACGAGCTGTGTAAAACATAAAGCTTTCAATGGACATAAAAAGTATTCAGCGCAGGGCAATCAAACGGATGCTCGCACGTCCGCCTGTGTCAGTTCGATTTGAAGGGGGAATAACTATAACCAAGTAACATAGGGACCTTTTTCTAAACACGTATTAACTAAAAACATGTATTCAGTTCACACACGATAGAAATGAAACATTGAAAAAGTGATCAAATGTTTATCGATAAACATTAATAAAAACTACTTTTTGTGACTTAAATATAAAAGTTAGACATATGCTGTCGCTGACTTTTTTGTAGACATTATCAAGCTCTACAACATTTCTCTAGAACTCAATCATATATCTCTCATCGTTACGACAGCGTTCGTAAGAAACGTTTTCGTTCGACCGTTTTTATTCAGACTTTGCTAATCCGACTACCACAACTGTCTTTTCATTTTTCGGGTTAATATTATATATAGACTATGACACTCACAAACAACGTGGCTCTCTATTGGAAATAGAAGTTTCAAAATCGGTTTAGTAGTTTTTGAGATTACCCCCTACAACGTCACAAACTCACAAACTTTACCTCTTTAACCATTAACCGACGAAATAAACGGAGGAGGTTCTCAATTTTTGATCACGCATAACTTTTTACAATATAGTTCGATTTTAATTTTTTTTTAAATTTAGGTATACTTACATTACTTTAAGAACTTAGTTATTAAGATTAATAAAGTAAAAGGTTTATCATTTTTTGGTTTTAAATTTTTTCGGCGGCTTAATTTTTTGTTAAAAAGTTTTAAATATTAGTATATATTAAACTATCATAACAAACTTTTGTATCAATATATCTTTTTTGTATTAGTATAGGCAATTGATTTTATATGGTTTTCATTACAATTTAAACTTTTCAGGGAGAATTACATGTATATTATCACTCTTATTATAAATCAAAGTCTACCACCGCGTTTGTCAGTTCGCTCAATAACTACTACTACTTCTTCTACTTACTACTACTTCGCTCAATACCTGAACTGATTTTCATACGCTTTGCACCGGTGGATAAAGTGATTCCTGAGGAAGCTTTAGGTATATAATCTGTCAAGATTTGTTTTATAAACCAGTAGAAATATAACGGTCAATGTTAGAAGTGTCGGAAAACTCAAATCGTCGGTTTCGTCGAAAACGCTGCCTAATCACTTTGAGATATGAGATAACAATTGAGATAATTAACAACGCAGATAAAAACGCGGGAATCAGCTAATATGTATATAATGTAGATTAAACTCTATGTATAAAGTCATAAGTAGTTTTCGGGAGCTTTTACATTGACAACGTTGTCTAAACCTTATGAGATACATTTTTTTTTTTCGAATTGACTGCAATTGACCTACAAGGTCTTACAGCTTTACCGGACTACTAAGACGAGCGATAAAAGGTACTCGGCCGATTTTATTTTGAAAACTAGCTCAAGGGTGCACGGTACACCTAGTCTTGGGCTGTTGCCTGATTCATGCAATTCACGACCTATTTGAGTTAACCTAATTTACTCCACATATTCATACTTATATGAGTTGTTGGAACATATATGTGTACCAAGCATACATACTTCGACAACTCTTATATGTATTTTGTGTCGGATAATTTTTAAACTATTTCAGTCCGATAAAAATAAAACCCTTCCACCTTCATGTGTAAGCATGTAAGCGTACACGTGTGTGGAGGTGAAATGTGTAATGTTGTCGCAGTGATGTAAGATGTGTCACTGTATCGCGTGAGAGCGCACTCAAGGGCTCCACGCCGAGGGAACGGAACATAAATATTGTACTACAGAATTGTATATCTCGCAAATGCCTAAAAAACAGTCCACTATGGTACCTATATTAAGTACCAACCCACAGTAATCATTTGTATTTTTAAAACATATTATTAAAAAGATAATTGGTTATTTACGACGCTAATTTGACAAATGTAGTATTAATCTTTATCGAATTAAATATTTTAGTTACCTTTGGCATTTAATATAGGTCAATACTGCGCTTTATAGCATATCATTTCAATAAATATGTTCGGAGATATGAAAGATTTAAATACGCACAACAATCTTCTTACGCGCTTTTTACGAAGATTTTAGGACGTTGATAAACTGTAAATATGGAAGAGGCGTACAATGAAGCAGATAAATCTAAATCTCGAGACACTTCTAATGCGGTAGTAACCTTCTAAGGCCTAATCTATAATAACCGAGATGGGTTAAAACCCACCGTGTTATTACATATATGTTAAATACGTATTGAATACTTGTTTTAAAAAAGGGTTTGAATACTTTCATATTAAATGCAGCGCACTCGCCGACCGCTGCCGCGATCAACACGCGTTATCCTTTTTCACAAATCTAACCTTTTTTTCTGGGGAAATTCCTTATGGATACCCGCCCTCTCGGCGGAGAGGGTGGGTTACGTCTGACTCGCACGGACTAAAACCCCTCGGTGTACGTTTTCTGCTATGGTCAGGGCGGCACGTGATCTCTATAGACTTCATCGTGCCGCCCCAGCGGTTGGCCCAGCAGCAGAAGTGCCGCCGCCGGGCCTCGTCTTGTAAGGAGACAGCCGGGTACACACCGGGCGGACTGTTGGGGTGGCTATCTAAGGGGAATAGCCTAGAACGATCCCTTGCCGCCCCAATACTACGGTTTGTCAGTACACCGTGGGGTTTTAGTCCGTGCAACTCGGACATAAATCACCCTCTCCCCCCGGAGGGTGGGTATCCATAAGGGATTTCCCCACGTAAAGAAAAAAAGATAAAAGAGCCATATGTCGAACGTTCGGCGAGCGCGGTGCATTTAATAAGAAAGTACCCGAACCTTTTTTAACATTTTTGTAATAACACCACCAGTGTTTGATTCGTCGTACAATATGTTATTACAAGTCCCGGTCTATGAATTTAAGTCTTTTAACGTGTTAACGTCTTGTAAATCGATGTACGCCGGCTGCACGCAAGAAAAAAGCATGAGTCATTGTTACATTTCACCTGAGCCGAGCGTGCAAGCATGAGCGCAGAACAAGCTGTGGAGAGGCGCGATCGGGCTAAGCATTCGGCATCTATCTGTCTTCCACTCCATCGGCCGATACGTCCGAGTCAAATATCAGCCGTAAACCGGCTTTACAGACAACCACGAAATAAGAACTTTTTTAGGCGTGTGGTACAGTATTTTTGACGGAGGATAAATTCATAATTTCACGTTTTTTTATATATATATCATAGGAGGCAAACGAAGAGCTGGGCTACTCGATGTTAAGTGATCACCACTTTCCATAGACACTTGCAACACCAGGGGAGTCGCAAGTGCGTTGGCAGCCTGTGTTGGGGGAGGGAGGCGGGAAGCAAGGGCAGAGGAGAAGGGGAAGGTAAGGAGAATGCAAGCACTGATACTTTTCGTCGGTTTTCTGTGAGTCGGATGGTACTACCCCGGACGAGCCGACTTATTTATGCAGAAGCCAGTAATAGCTTCATCGTGGCTCTACCACCTATAAAACATGATAGTGACCGATGTACTGCGCTTACGCGGTTTCGGTCAGACTAGCGACGGGTAGTGTACATATAATATTGATTTTGTACAGTCCATCATATGTTTTATGAATTAATAAACTGTATAGAAAGAATACAGATATTATTCGAAGCGCCAATAGATGTGAAAGGGAGACCAATGATAATTCCAATTTACAAATTATGAAATTTAAATAATTCAGACAATAATTGGTTTAAAAACTCAAAAGAGATTTTTTAAATTATAATATAAATTTCATCGTTTTGAGTGACTACCTCGACATTTTTTTAAAAATCAATTTTTATTTTTCACCCCTTGTTCATTTTTTTTTTTCGAACTGACTACGCTATTGACCTAGCTTCCTTGATAAATGAACTATTAACAAAGAAACAAACCATTCAGCTTTATAACATTACTATAGATAAACATTTACGGATACGCGCGCAAAACTAGTATATAATAATATAATTTTCTATTTATTCACATTTGAACAAAGTAATGCGAGATAAAGCCTGAACAATAGTCGAAGCGACCTTGTTGCACAATTTTCGTCGTTTATAAAGAATGCCTGCCTTCGCCGTTATGCCTTCCACGTATTACAGTTTTATTATAGCCAGAAGTTGTAATATTATCGTCTGGAGACACAACCTTCGACATGGCCATTGGACACTTTCACTGGACGCATAGTGCAGTGACTTAATTCAACAGTTCACTGCAGCCTGAAGCTGTAATGGGGGGGAGTAGCTGAAATCGCTTCGGTTCACAAAAGTTCGCAACATCTTTCATTTGCCGTACCGTGAAAGAGTGGAACAATCTCCCGGCCAGTGTGTTCCCTCCTTCCTATAACATGGGCTCCTTCAAGCGTAACGTGTAGACACATTTACGCAGGCCGGCATGACAGCGGCGACCGACGAAGGATGGTGTAACTCTCCGCAATAGCCGTTGTTTTTGAATTGTACTGTGCTTACTATCAGGCATAGTGCAGTCACTTAACAGGCGGGCTAACCATGCCCGAGTGGAAGGGACGCGTGCCTCTCACTCGCTCTCATTGTGAGCGCATAACGTGAGCGGAGCGTAACGCAGTTTCTTGAAGTGTCACCCGGCAAACCAATTTATAAGACGTTGTCACGTCAAAAAGAAACCTTGACAAATTATGTACTTAAGCCTCACTTCATGAATCATTTTATACTCTAGTGAAAACCGCATGAAATTCTGTTCAGTAAATTTTTAGTTTATCTAGAACAGACACAGAAGTGGCAAGAGACTCTCTTATATAATATATAGTGATCTTGGAAATATTGGAGCGGCGAAGAATGCTGACCAGTTGGCCTAAAATTTGTACGAGGATATTTGATCTTTTTTTTCGAACTGACTCTATTAACCTAGCTAGGTCTTAACAATTTCACCAGACTACTTGCCTTGATTAATGAGATCACAGACACCAGTGGCTCTAAGCAAGCTGGTCGAAAAGCTGTAGAAGACGCTGGCTGATATAAACACCGTTGTGAGGTCGGATAAAAAGACAGATATTCGCAACTTTCTTACAATAAGAGATCTATGGTCTTGCAGTGGGCATATTCAGGCTATTTATAATGATGATATTCGCTTTGTAAGCTTTGATGATTCAATGATGATACGAGAGCTACCTCGTACGGAACATAGTAGTCCGGTGAAGCTGTTAAGACCTTGCTAGGTCCATAGCGTAGTCAGTTGGAGAAAAAAAAATTGTACGATACATAAACCGTCAACCGATCTATCGTCATCACATCACATGTCTATCACATTAAGATATAGTTATAAAACTAAAAATACGCCGAAACAGCTTAGCATGTGAGTTTTTACCAAGTGTATGGTATGGCAGTAGCGATATCTTTTTTTTATTTGTTATCATAGCACAGCAAAGTGACTGCACTATGGCTGATGGAGAGCACAGTACGATCCAAAAACAATGGCGACCACCGAGTGACACGCCATCCCTCGGCGGTCGCCGCTGTCATGCCGGCCTGCGTAAATGGTTCTTCACGTTACGCTTGAAGGACCTCAATCTGCAATCGATTGGACATTAACTAACCTTTTAAAACAATAATACTACTAACCTCTGCTCCATTATAGATTTCTTGTCATAACGCAAAACTCCGGTAACTTTGACGCGTCTACCCGTAAATTTTTCCACTAGTAAATTCACTTAGGCAAAGACACAAATCCCGATATTCGAACAAACACACAAACTACTTAAACACTATAAGCACTTCACGTGAAGATGAAATTCAGACTAATAATTGACGTCCCAGAAACAATCACAAAACTTAACGAAACAAAAACAATGTTTATGATTGACACTTATCACTAAATTAACTTCATACTGTATACGATAAGTTAAGTTATTTCCGATAAGTTATTTTTTATACAAATCACAACGTATTACCGTTTTCATAAGCGGCTGTTTGCAAGACTACCCCTGCGTTTGGATAAAAATTTTGGTTAAAACATTCGAACGGTTAACCAGAGCGCGGCGACGGTCAGTTCGCAACTGAGGCGCCTGCAACGTCAAAACTCAAGGTTTGTGATAACAGCCGGTTTACATGGCGCCGTGTTTAAAAATCACTAAAGTAATTAATTACATTCATCGCTTTACCGCTTCAATAAATCAAAAAATAAATATACATTTATTCAGCACGTACAACACATTACAAGTGAAAGCGTTGCAGCGCTGATTTTCAAATAAGACCTAATTTATTAAAAAACACGTGGAGGAAATTTCAAACACACTGACGAACCTACACTACAATTTCAAATTAATATAGGTATATGCATGCCCATAGAATGTCTCTCAGTACTGCCTATATACATTCGATAATATGCGAAGTTACACACCAGATTAGGGGCCTCGGTAGCTGCTCAAGTCTAGGTTCGATCCCTCGGCAGGGAATGCGTTACTTGCGCGATACAGTGACACAAAAATTTACATCACTGCTACAACACTACACGATTACCCCCACACACGTGCACGCCTACACGCTTACACATGAAAGTGGAAGGGTTTTATTTTTTTGTCCCTTATCAAACTGAAAAAACTCTAATTTTCCGATAAAAAATATATGAAGGGGTTGTTGAGGCGTGTATGCTCGGTACACATATGCAACTCAACAACTCAAACATATATGAATAATTAGCTAGGTTAGCTAAGATAGGTCACGAGCTTTCATGTAGCAGCCAAGCCAGGGTATGCCGTGCATCCTTGAGCTAGTTGTCAAAATAAAATCGGCTGAGTGTCTTAAGCGCTCGCCTTAATAGTCCGGTGAAGCTGTTAAGACCTTGCTGGGTCAATAGCGTAGTCATTTCGAAAAAAAAGCAATATGTTTCATTTCGAAGGATAATGATCCATTACAATAAAGTTCTCAGATGCGAACAATCAAAACGAGAAGAGCCCAACCTGTTAATAACTGCCGACAATTAAGATTGCGTTTCGTAAAAGTATGTGTAAAAAATGCAAACGTGTGTATTCTAAAATAGGCCAATTTAGTTGTACAGTCACGATTACTAGCCATTTTGGTAACCCTTTTACCATTCGAATACTTTCTATTGCAATTAAGCAACACTCACGTGCGCACTAATACGATAACTTTTGTCAACCAGAGTACAGAACAATAATCAAAATAGTGAATATAGTGCTTACAAAATATCCTGAATTTGCACATTCCACCAATTTGTTAAGTAATTGCGGTCTTTGAATTGGTATCCAAGAGACTTTTTAATATGGTGAATTGCATACCTGGTCACTCTACATACAAAAATGCTTATTAATTAATATAATAAACACATGAAGAAAAATGTGAGCCATCATGGGACGCCTGGCTTATGTGAAACATCGAAATATGTAAAGTAGTAAACAACACTGCACACACTATACGTATGAGTGAGCTCAGTGCGGCTTCTCGAAACGCCAACAATCGGGTTAACCCTCGCCTATAGGCGTTTCATATCAAAAACATGGTGTGTCGGAAAGACGCAAGTTATAACATATGTGAAACTTTTGTATTACAAAGAAACATTGTTTAGTTTAAAAAATACAGCATAAATAGCGCTTTTTTGGCGTCACACGGTATTCTCAGCCGAGCACCACATCCAGGTACTGACCGCGTTGACGTCGCTTAACTTCGGTGCTCGAACGAGAACCGATGTTTTCAACACATTAGCCGACAGTGTTTATCCCATCACTTTTCGTGACGCACAAAAAGGGTAGCGGATCAGAGTTTCAAAGCCTTCCCATTACATATAACTTTAAAAAGTTTATACCTATTTATTAAGGTCGAATATCGACCACTTGTTAAAATAAAATAATAATCATCATGTAAGCTGTGCTTAAGTGGTCAGTTCTCCGTGACGTTAAACAGCGCATTCAATTATAAAACTGAAGCGCTAAGTTCATTGTATTATGTCGTCATCATTAGAACAAGTGAAAGACGTAATTTCAATCACAGAATAGTAAAAATCACTAAGCATTACATTACTTTAAATTTTATGAGTATTTTATTTTTGGCAGCCAAATTTCTCAAAGATTATTACTGTCACTGTCGGGTAGGTAATGGATATTACAAGTTTCTTGCGATCATTTCAGACAATTCACAAGATGGTGACTGTATCGTGTTAACTTTCCAGAGAGTTTCTGTGACATAACACACCATAGATATTACAAAATATAGAACCAAATAACACAAGACTGACATAACACAAGACATTACAAACTAAGATCTCGCCAAAAACTCCTGCGTGCTCTTGGGTAGTGAATGCGGCGAACGCAAGATGAAGCAAGCGGCATGCTTGAAGACTTCATACCAAAGAATCAGACCTAATTAAACAAAAAGGAAACTAGTGCACAAAGAGACGTTATTGTCATCGTACCGTGTAGATATTCATCCGGATGACTTACATCGACTGCTAATTTAAAGTTTTTTTCATTATGTTTTCTGTGAATTACCCTTCATTATTTGTGCAGTGTATGACGTCACAAAGCAACATGGCGGCTAACGAGTGAAAAATTGTTTTTTTTTTTTTTACTTTTAAAAATAATTTTTTTAAATTCGTTTTACTCTATAGTAATTTAAAACCGTTTCCGATTACATAAAAACAGATATCACTCTTTCTAACTATATAACCGACTTCAAAAAAAGATACTTTTAAAATCAAATAAGGTATATATAGTGACCGATTTTGGTAGGTTTGTGACAATTATTGACTAGGTAGGTCAAGGTCAAGAACGCTCACATGTATTTTTTAGAGTAGATATTTTTTCAAGTCTGCTTTATTCACTAAAAACTCTAAAAGAAAACCTAGTATTGTTATACTAGGTGAACTTTTAAAGGGACACATCCTTCAATGTGATATGTATGCTTGGTACACAAATATATTTCACTAACTCATAGGTCAGTTAGATCGGGAATTACATGAATCAGGCAACAGCCCCAGTCAAGGTGTGCCGCGCACCCTTGAGCTAGTTTTCAAAATAAAATCGGCTGAGTGCCTGAAACGCTCACCTTAGTAATTCGGTGAAGCTGTTAAGCCCTTGCTAGGACAATAGCGTAGTAGCGTAGATCGAGAAAAAAAAAGATCTGCAGGCACCTCCTTGTAAGAGTTTTTGTAACTCTGCTCAGATTAATAGTCACAGTGCCTACAGAACGTTAATTGGTTACCCTGACTGACCGAATATACATCGTTTGTAACAGTATCATGTAAACACGCCCTTATAAATTCCGTGATTCCGTTACCACGTGAGTCACTAGATAAAGACTTCGTTGTCGGTTGTACTCTCACTCACAATAGCACTACATACAACACATACATTACACAGCCGAGGTACACCCATAAACAAAACTGTTTCATTTACTAATTTTGTTTTTATCTCCTGACTTACAGGTGTCTCAATATATATAAGATTTTCCAGCATTTTTTTTATATCATACAAGGCAAACGAACCGGTGGGTCACCTGATGTTAAGTGATTACCATCGTTCACAGACACCAGCAACACCAGGAGTCGCAAGTACGTTGTCAGCCTGTGTTGGTGGGGAAGGGACGGGAATGACACGGGCGAGGGAGAGGTGAGCCTCCGGCGCTATCACTGACCGAACGAAACGCAACAATGCAAGCACTTTTACTTTACGTCAGTGTTTCTGTGGGTCAGCTGGTACTACCCCTGGCGAGCCGACTCATTCAAGCGGAAACCAGTAATAGCTTCAGCGTGGCTTTACTAAATAATAAATCAGTTGTGATCATGCTGCGTAATATGCCTGCCTGCCTGTGAAAAAGTGAATAACGTCATCGTGGCCAAGATCATCGAGGGAAAATACAAAGGAAAGGATATCTTGATCGCGCGATGATTCCAACGGATCTACCGTTCGATTTTAAGCGGCTACAATTTCCAGAGCGTCTAACTTAAGCGATAACCATAAATCAATTGCAAAGTCAGTTGTTGCAAGTTTGCAGAATCAACTTTGAGTTTCCCTGTTACAAGCATGGACAATTATAAGTCGAGAGTACATGCGTCCAATAACCATCATTTTTATTTATTTACGCACCGCGAAGAAACACAAAAAATATAAAAGATTATAGTGGATGCTACTTTGCACATTGAGATCGCCTGATCGCATCCGAAGCGTCAACATCGATCTAATGATGCTCCGTGAAGGTTCACTCGTTGCCGTGATTACACGTCGATCTGATATATCGTAATTTATTGATGATAATTAAATTTATATTAATTGTATATTGTATAATTGATAGTACCTGGGCGACCGAGCCTAGCTCGGTTCATTAAAAAACATTTTTAAATTAAAATAAACTGTTACGTTTGCCTCACAGAATTAGCATTAGGTCACAAAAAAGATATTTAAAAAAATATCTCTTATAATAATAATAATAATAAAATTACTTAATTAAAATAAATTCTTAGGTTTGCCTTACCAAATTATATTTTTTTACAAAAAAAAAATATAAACTCGGATTCGACCTGGGGTTACATGGATTTTCGAAGCAACCAATTTCCACCTGCGCTATTTTGTTTTGACAGCGGTGGCGAAATTTACCATCATATTCTAGCTATATTTTTTCATTGCCTGAAATCTCAGTTATAATGTTTTCTATGAATAAAATCTAGCTAGATCGATTTATCGTCCCCGAAACTACCTACATAGAAAGTTTCATGGAAATAGATTACGCAGTTTCCAAGATCTTGAATATATACAAATATAAAAATAAACAAGGATTGTTCGTTTAAAAGTTTCAATAATTAAATATACATGTGAATATACAAATATTGAATAATTGATTTATTTTTTGTTGCAATTAGATGTGGTAGCGGCCGGTCAATACCAGGCGGATGTGCAAAGTAACGTCCACTATATATAATATTTAATGATGGATTTCCGCAAAGTAACGCCTTCTTCAATGAAATAAAAACTAAAACATATAGTTTACGTAAAATAAAAGCATAAATAAAACTTAAATTGGTTGAGTGTATCTCCGTTTTTATGAAAATAAAAATTTTGTATTCATTTCAATTGTTAGCAAGTTTCGTTTAATAAACGAACAAAATTACAACGCTGTTATATACATATGCTGAATGTGTGTGAATGTGCTTGTGGTTTTATGTTACTAAAAAGTATCCTACAGATATAAACTTCAACTCAATGCAATAATTTTATGTATGTAGTTGAATTTAATTTATAAGTTACGAAAGTTAAAAGTTTGTGACGTTGTAAGGGGTAATCTCATGAACTACTGGTCGGATTTGAAAAATTCTCTCAGTGTTATATAGCTCATTTATCGAGGATGGTTATAGGATACATATCATAACACGAAGATCAATAGGAGCGGAGTACCAATGAAGAATGTTTATAAATCGTTTTTTTTTCTTCTTGAGAGCTTCCGCTGCTTATTAGCGTTAGCCCAAAACAACTATTCCACGCGAACGAAGTCGCAGGCAGAGGCTAGTGTATTATAATATGTTTTATATGTACGTTACAGTGTACGTGCTGTCAATTTATTTGTTATTTACTAATTTCTATATTACTTGTACTCCTTGAATACTCCCGCTTCCACTCCATGGAACATATCAATCCAAAGGCTGCCTGGAAGAGATCGCTAATAGCAATGAGGTCGACTTTTGTACTAAACACATAATAATGTATATGTATGATGGTGTACAATAAAGGTTAAATTAATACAAATAAACAAATAGGTGACAAGGTAATCAAAGGAAAACCGCATACAAGACAGAATAAAAGAATAAATTACAATTGTTAGTATGAGTGTATAACACATAGTCGATGCAGTCAGGATGCCAATAAATACTTCGTAGTTACTTTCACTCGTTATTTGGCCAGAGTTACGCCTTACAGTACTTTTCACAAAGGAATGCGTGTAGATCGATTTTTTTTTCTCAAACTGACTACGCTATTGGCCTTAATTTTTTGGCCTTTACAGCTTCACCGCACTACTAAGGCGAGCGCTTAAAGCACTCAGCCGATTTTATATTGGCGTGTAGATCGACGATATCCTGCCATTTATATGTCGAACTGTGGAAGTCAAAGCAATTACTATTTACTCACATTTCTCCAATATAATTAGTAACACCAAGATAATATTAAGTAGCAATATTATTGTTATTTAAGAGATACGTCAATCTATATAACCGTCCTTATTTATGTATATAAATTATATATATCTAATATGGTCGATCTAGTAATGTTCCGGTGGCGTTGTAGTTTAACACACGATTAGGTCTCCCACGACCCGATTAGGCCGCCCACGGCAGCCGCTCAAGCCTAGGTTCGATCCCTCGGTAGGGAGCCCTTGAGTGCGTTGCTTGCGCAATACGGTGACACACAAATATACATCACCGCTACAACACTATACGATCACCCCCACACACGTGCACGCCTACCCGCTTACACATGAAAGTGGAAGGGTTTATTTTTTTTCCCTTATCGAACTGAAAAACTCTCAATTTTCCGATAATAAATATATGGAGGAGTTGTTGAGGTGTGTATGTTTGGTACACATATACGTTTCAACAACTCATACATATATGTTAGCTAGGT
This sequence comes from Antheraea mylitta, assembly GCA_014332785.1. Lineage (NCBI taxonomy): Eukaryota > Metazoa > Arthropoda > Insecta > Lepidoptera > Saturniidae > Antheraea > Antheraea mylitta. Next base: position 349,582 of record JACEII010000105.1, on the reverse strand, counting down.
TAGCTAAGAAAGGTCGCAATTTTACATGCAACAGGCAACAGCCAAGCCGAGGTGTGCCGTGCACCCTTGAGCTTGTTGCCAAAATAAAATCGGCTGAGTGACTTAAGCGCTCGCCTTAGTAGTCCGGTGAAGCTGTTAAGACCTTGCTGGGTCAATAGCGTAGTCATTTCGAAAAAAAAAAAAAAATGTAGTTTAGCCTCGTGGACGTGTTGTAGCGGTACCGGACGTAGTCGTTAACACAATATTTCGATACAACAGTAAAGAGATGAGTGAATTAGACATAAATTTTAAATTCTAAACGCAACTATTTGATTTCTTATCGACGACCATCAAAGTTTTATACATCGGCTAAAAGAAAAATAGAAACGATTTCTCACGACGACTGTACAAGACGATTGATTTAATAACGCATCCTTTTCTAGGGCGAGTCAAAATACACCCATCCCTTTCACACGCCGAGTTATGTTACCATAATTAGCACACAATCAAACCTGGATAACGAACCTTGTTGCATACGATTTAGAGTATCTTTCAGTGTGCATATAACAATTATATCAATTAACGAGTTACAAGCAGATATCAGGCAATTTAGAACCAACAGTACCCTTTATTTAGGGTGCATATCTGTCTGCATAATAACCGGAATAGTCGAAATGAGTAAGCGCCAGTATATTCTCGCTCCCTCACCCAGAACCGACAAAAGTGTATCGTTGTACTAGACAAAAGATGAACTCGAATAACTATTGAGTATTGACGTAAACGTGACGTAACGTCAAGCTAAATTAATAAAAAAAACACCACCCATTTTCTTTATATATCATAGGAGGCAAACGAATAGGTAGGTCACCTGATGTTAAGTGATCACCGCCGTTCATAAACACAGCATCAAGGGAGTCGCAAGTGCGTTGTCAGCCTGTGTTTGGAGGGAATGGGGGTAAGAGAGAGATGGCGAGGGGAGCGGAAGGGAGGAGAGGTGTGCCTCCGGTACTCACATTGACCGAACGAAACGCAGCAACGCAATCACTGTTACTTCAAGTCGATGCTTCTACGGGTCGGTTGATAGAAACGGGGGCGAGCCGACCCACTCATGCTAAAACCGGTAATAGCTTCAGCGTGGCTCTACCACCTACAAAAGTGGTATGGGGGAGTTTTTGGCGGGATTTTAGTCTGTCATGTAGTGGATTTTATATTTTATTCATAATCTTGTGTTATTTGACTATATATTGTGTAAATTTGGTGGTGTTTTACGTAATATAGTTAGTTTATTATGCATAAGTGAAGTGAATGGAAAATAATAACACGGAGCATGAAATTCTGAGATGCCACAAAAACTCCCTGGAAGGTTCTAGCAAGGGATCCACCATCTTGTTAGAATATGGTTTCACACGATGCTTCAATATTGGAATGATCACACGAATTTTGTGATATTATTGACTACGTGACAATGGCATTAATAATCGGAAAGATTGATTGCCAACAATAAAGTTAAAAAAAAAAAGTGGTATGGTATGGGTACAATCATCACGCACAGTTCTATATTTTCCCCACTGACCTACTACAAGAACATTTCTCAAGTTCAGATTTCCTCACGAAGTCTTCCTTCGTCGTTAACCGATACCGTTACGAAATCAGTAAATATACCTTTCAATTAAATAAACAATTTAGACATACTTCGCTAAAGACCGGCTGCATGCAGACTGTACGACTTTTCTCTGACGTGGGTAACCTTTGTTCGTCTACGGGTATGTCTCTTTTCCGTGTTATGTTGTGAAAAAAAAAAACACTTTTTTAAACTACATATACATGAGAAATCCAGATTTTTAATATAACACCATAAAATACAACGCATAAAAATATATAAAAAACTAACAGTCCGTGCGGACGTTGTCCCACACTGACAATGAAAAAACCCTATTATCCGTCCACAGCGCCACCTACCAGGTCCAAATGTGAATCTAAGCCATCCTCGGATCCACTGGAACAAGCACACAAGATTTTATCAAAATCGGTCCAGCCGTTTAGTAGGTTTTCAGTGACATACACACGCACAAAAGAAATGTATATATAAAGATGTGTTACTCACTCAAATGTATTGCGCCATCTGTTGTACGCATCAAACATCAAATAACACGAATGGTATCATTTTACACTTATATAATTAAATTTTATTATTATTTACAAATATAATAATATAATTTATGTCAAAAATATCCAATTAAAACCATGACAGATTTAATATCATAAATAATTAGTATAATTTTTTTGTTTCCTATAATACGTTTTTAATTACAGCGCCATCTATATCTCCCTTCTAAAACTAAATACTTATATTAAGTTTCGATATCTTATTTCACAAACGAAGATACATTATTTATTAATTTATGGTCGAGATCGATCTTTCAATATTAAGCGTCGTGTGAGTCAATATTCTAACAAGATGGTGGATCCCTTGTTAGAAACTTCCTGGGAGTTTTTGTGGCATCTCAGAATTTCATGCTCCGTGGTATTATTTTCCATTCACTTCACTTACGCACAATAAACTAACTATATTACGTAAAACACCACCAAATTTACAAAATATAGAGTCAAATAACACAAGATTATGAATAAAATATAAAATCCACTACATGAAAAACCAAGATTCCGCCAAAAACTCCGTAAGACGTATTTAGTAATACTAGTTAGTAATTCATTTTTGAATTCAATACAACCAAAGAGAATAATAATTATTTCAGTGGTTTCATACATTTACTAAAAATAAATTATTTATCAATCCATTATTAATGAATATTGTGAATTTATATATTAGCCGTTTAAATAAAAATGAATCGCAAAATATGTTGTTCAGCGCAAAACTCGAAGACGGCTGGTCCAATCCGAGTATTTTTTTTTTTCGAAATGTCTACGCTATTGACCCAGGAAGGTCTTAACAGCTTCACCGGACTACCCTGTAATTTTTGATTTGATTTGTTCCTTAAACTCTGAAGGTTTTTATGGAGAGAAAAAATGGAAAAATTACACGTAAAAACCTACAAATTAGTTTTCTTTTTCTGTAATCGTTAATGTAACTTCAAATTGCTTTCAGTAACTAGAACACATCTGTAATTACGATGCTTTTTTATTTTTCATTTTTGAGTTACGCATACAATTTTACCATTATATTGTAGTTTACTTTAAAAATTTCGCTTTTTCAGTTTGTATTCCAGAACAGCGAACAGTCTTTATAGAGTAGCATAGCAAAATGTTCCATTAGTTGGTATGTACCTAAAAAAGGTAGGCTACAAAAAAAAAATATTAAGGCAGAAGGAGATTCGCGGGGGTAACTAGTTTTATTATAAAACTTCCCTAAATTTGATCAGTTGATTTCAAAGGGCATAAATGTACTAAAGATAAATTATTTATCAATTAATTATTGATGTATATTATGAATTTAAACATTATATTATTATAAAATTAACATAAAATTTAACTACTTGATTTCAAAGGGGGCACGTGAGACATGTAGCATCAGTCATGTAAAAAAAATGAAAAGGTTATTGGAAGGTACGAATAAAACAAAACGTCTTTTTCATTTACATGTGTGTATATGTTGTGTAAAATTTAAACAGTAGTGTGAGTAATGTATATTCTTTATTAATTTAATATATTAGTAACGCATTTTATATAAAAAATGTTTTGTGGACTTCTCCTCAATATGCACTTTAACTATGCCAAATTTGACGTTCATCCGATCGCGAAGTTCAATTAAAAAGGGGTACAAAGTTTTGACTTTTCGTATTAATATATAAAAAAACTAGCCTCTGCACGCGACTTCGTTCACGTGGAATATATACTTTGGGTTAACGTTAACACGAACCGGAAGCTGTCAAGGGGAAAAATACCCCGATTTTTAATTATTCGTCATTGGTACTCCACTCCTATTTGTCTTAGCGTGATAATATATAGCCTATAGCCATCCTCGATAAATTAGCTATATAACATTGAAATAATTGTTGAATCGGACCAGTAGTTCCTGAGATTACCCTCTACGATGTCACAACGTCACAATCTCACAAACTTTACCTCTTTATAGTATTAGCATAGAAGTACAGAATAGCCTTCGGGTGTTGAAGATCTGCCACCGAGCAACTAGGCGTGTGTTTTGACGTTTGAGAATCAGTAACCAAACATTGTTACTGTCTCATCTCACTGTCTTCTGGCTCGCTTACTCGCATAGTTTTTACATAGGAGTTTAACGCAATGTATTCAATTTTTCAAATACTCTCTTCTCTTTCACACATACCCTGTCCTGACAATTACAAGCATTACAAAAGAAAAACCAAATAGGTACAAAGCTGTTATAAGATGCCACATTGTGATTATTACAGTGCGCCTATCGGGAGCCAGAGGAACTAAGTATAATAATTTAAAAAAAAATAGCCACTCACATTCTCTCTATCGACGTCCAACTGCTTGGTGGTGTGTTTCCTCGCCGTGTTGACATTCACCGCGGGAAGTAATTCACACCGACTCCGGTATCGCTTCGTATCCGTGAGGAAATTCTTCTCCGTGCTCTTTTTAACAAATCTCGAACCTTCCACGATATCCTCGGTCGATTTCGACACTTTCATCCTCAGCAGGGCGGGTTTAGACTTCGCCGGGACCGGTTTCTCTTTGTTATTCAATTTTAACAAGCCGTTATTTTCAAAACTCTGCCGTAGTTTCTCGAAATCGCTATTCGGTTGTCTTTGCCGCGTTGTCGGCGACTGAGATCTCGTCGGGTCGAACGGTATGTCATAGATTTTTGAATCCTGGAACAGAATGGAGAGGGCTATTAGATTTGACGCGATCATGGCTCAGTTCACAACGTGTTCGGGCAACGTCTCTATAGACGTGGGTTTGAATTAGTGTTGCCCAAAATCGGTCTTACTCTTGCGTTTTTGCAAGACCAAGACCATCAAATTTTGGCAAGACCGACTCATGCAAGACCTGCGTAAGACAAGACTGGGCCTGTAAAACTCTCGCGGTTTCAAAATCAAGCCAGATATGAATATTATTGAGTAATAGCCTCCTCCCGCGACTTTGTTCGCGCGGAATAGTTACTTTGGGCTAACCCTAACACGCAGCAGAAGCTATCAAGATGAAAAAGCCCCGATTTTTAAACATTCTTCATTGGTGCTGCGCTTCTATTGGTCTTAGCGTGATGATATATAATCTATAACCGTCCTCGATAAATGAGCTATACAACATTGAAAGAATTTTTCAAATCGGACCAGTAGTTCCTGAGATTACCCCTTACAACATCACAAACTCACAAACTGTATCTCTTTATAATATCAGTATAGATTCTAAGATGAACATAATCGCGAACAAAACATGGTATTCTACAGCAATGTGTATACAAAAACTTTCTATTCTTCACGGCGATCAATAAGTGCAACACTCCGGATACAATGACAATAACAAACAAAAAAAAAAAAAGCCACTAGAAAGCTAACTCGCACCGTTACGAGCGTACTTAATATTGATGACTCGGTAATTCTCAGTTTTAGCTTCTCCAGACAACACGATACTTTTCTGTTACTTTATATTTCCTAACCAATCTTGTAGATCTGTGTTTATCAAACATTTTCACGACACGGCCTCTTTAGTATGAAGAAATATATCGCGACCCTCCTAACCGTTGCTTTTCATGTATTAATACCTTTAAACGAGCAATTCTTGTAATATTTTTATATTATACATTCAGGATCTCGGAAAGGACGTCAGCGATTGCCGTGAAACTTAGTAGGTAGGTAGTTTCGGGGACGATAAATCTATCTAGCTAGGTTTTATTGACTGTACTGTCTGTACGTAAATACGATATTATAAATCTAACCATAACCGCTCAGAGGATACAGCGACTTCCTAATTAGGTATTTTAATATCAAAGCTAATTCACAAAATAGCAATCACAAATTGCATACCAGGATACGTAATTCAAGCAATAGAATCGATCAACGTAGCTCGAGATCTTGCGTGTAAGCTGGAGCTTTTGAAGAAAGAAAACGTCCTGAATTTTTTAATGTCATACGAAGCAAACGCACTGGTCATCTAATGTAAAGCGATCACCGCCGTATATAGATACTAGTAACACCAGAGGAATCGCATTTTCGTTGCTATGTCAAGCGAGTTTTAATTCATTAAGGCTATTTATTACAAGGTGGATCAATATGTGAACAATGGTGACGTCAGAAAGTGAGGCCTCTCTCTGTGCATCCACCAAAAACGAATGTAACTTTATATGTTTACTATGTTGTAATTATATATAAAAAAAAGTATTATGAAAGGATAAACCAGATCGAGTTTCTTGGCGGTTCTTCTCGATGACTGGATTGTTTTCCGAACCGGTGATAGTTAGTTTTGACGTTCATAAGTGCCTTTTCAAGGCCTAAATTGAATAAAGAGTATAATCATTTCCTGTCTCTTTATTTGGTCACAAAAGCTACAGAACCAATTTAGGTCATTTCTCCATCGTTCCCAGACTTTCTCGACAATATAACGACCTTGTTAAAAAAGATCACACCATAGACTTATTCAGTAATTCCCTATCTAATTTCAGATCTAAAATTAGTTTTTTATTTAATTAATTTCTGCAGGATCTTTTTTCCTTAATTTTTAAGTTATAGATTATCGAATTGTTTTATTTTATTATCTTCCTATTTTTTTTTTTCATAATTGTTTCTTTTACTTTTATTGTCTTCCGCATCGATCTTTTATTCATAAATGCTGTAGTCAACTGTAAATAGTGACATAAATAATTTTTAAGTATTCGCATGTATGTTTTTTAGTTTTTTTATTTTATGTTACTGTTGTTGATTCTATATGTTAAATAAAATAAAATAAAAAATAAGAGTATTTTGATTTAGGAAGACGGGAGGGAAGAAGGCAAGGTGGACTTGCAGCGCTTTCACTGACTGAACGAAACGCAACAAGTAAGAAGCACTGTTACTTCACGTCGGTGTTTTTGTGGGTCGGGTGGTAGACGGACGAGCCGACCCATTCATGCTGAACCCAGTTATAGCTTCAGCGTGGCTCTACCACATACAGCCTACACCTACAAATCACTACACGACATGAGACACGTATGCCACTAGTTACATTCAATTGTAAGGAAGCCCTTCATAATCTAACTGTATATTTGGGTTATCAAATTGCAATTTTCGATAACCGTTACCACTTATCGGTCAATGACATTTCTAAAATTAAAGGGACTTTCAAATAGCCATGTCATGTAAAAAAAAAAACGATGCATCAGCCGTTGGACATAATCCGTATTATTACATAAAAAAAATTAAATACGTATTGAATAATTGGTTTGAAAAAGTTTGGCTACTTTCGCATCAAATGCCGAGGCCGAAGCAAATTCGCGTTGTTCTTTTTTCGCAAGCCTATTTTTTACATGGGGAAATCCTTACGGATACCCACCCTAACCGGGCAGTTGAGGATGGGGTATGTCCGACTTGCACGGACTAAACCCTATGGTGCCTTCGCTCACATATAGACCAGGAAACAGGAGGTGCCACTGGCAATGCGTCTACTCCCCGCCAGGTGACAGCCCCTCATTAGGTGCCTCTTCGCGTTAAAGCCTTTTTCGCAAGCCTAACCTAACCAAAGCGAGACAAAAGTGCAAGATGTCGAACGTTCGGCGAGCGCGGTGCATTTAATACGAAAGTATCCAAACCCTTTTAAAGTAAGTATTCAATACGTATTTAACTTATTTGTAATAACACAGATTATATCTATATAACTTCTCTATCTAAATATATAAAAATCGAATTTCATGATGTTTGTACAGGATAAACTCCGAGACTACTCAACCAATCTTCATGAGAGTCCGTATTATATGTATAGTTTGGACCAACTTGATAAATTATATTTCAATTAAGTAATGGCCTCATTTTTTTTTATTTGCATAATAAATTATTGTGAATGTTGATTATTGTTATTGATTGTAAGTTTCATCAATCGTGAACAGATGGCGCTTTTAATTAGTTTCTTGGCAGAAAATTATTGTACGGACTGGTATTTAAATAAGTCAAAAATGCAACATCTAAAGTTAATAAAAGAAATACAATTAAATCTCATTTTTTCTTCTGATTTATATAAAAGATTAAGCACTGATTGTTTGTCAATATTAAAATAGAAACTATCGAACGGAAACGAAATATTCGTTTTTTTTGCCACTTGTAGATTATTTTAAAAACGACAGTTTTCTTAGCTTTCCGACAATGCATAACAAATAGGAACTTATTTCAAAGACATTTAAATAAAAAAAAACTATTTAAAAAAACTTAAAAAAAGATCAATATTATTATCTGCAGTTAACTGTATGTTTACCAAAGATCAATAGTTTTTTTTTGTTATACGATTTTGCAATAAAATAGACCTTTTTTGAGAACGAGTCCATGATAACGCTAATGCAAATAATGTTGTTTATTTTTCACTATGAATACTTTCGTTAAGCCTCATACACAGGTCATTCGCAGATCTAAGCTACCGCATTCACTTTCTAAGCTATACTAGTTCCTTGGAATCGAGTTCAGTACGGAATTCGCTTCCCGTATCCGTCGAATAACTTGGCTTTACTCGAAATTAACTGCGTAATAAGTTACTATAGCGGTTATTCAACGGTTTGACACGCGAATAAATGTTTGTTATAATCTGACGAGAACCGCTGTATAACGCCTTAGGTATGCGCGGGGAAGTGGGGAGATAAAGGGAAAGAGTTCAAACTCACATGAGATTCATATTGTCAGACAGATCTTACGATATCAAAACGCATTTTTTTGGGCTGTATATTTACGAGTATAATTCTATCGAACCCCTATTTTTTAACCGACGAAAAAAAAGGAGGAGGTTCTCAATTCGTCGCGTACATTTTTTTTTAATGTATGATCACGCATAACTTTTTACAGTATAGTCCGATTTTAAAAATTCTTTTTTTATTGGAAAGGGTATACTCCGAAGTTGGTCCCATTTAAATTTGGGAAAAAAATTCAACCCTAAGGGTATGAAAATCGAGAATAATTGATTATTCACGCACTGATTATATCTATGACCGTGCATAACTTTAGACAGAATAGTCCGAATTTAATTATTATCCTTTGATTTGAAAGAGTATACCCAGAAGTTGGTCCCATATACATGTAAACATGAAAAAAGCAACTCCAAGGGTAGGAACCTATTACTTTATTCATCTTAGCAACTAAGTAACTTAAGTATACCTATGAGATTTTGAGTCGACGCCAAAAAAGCCAAGAACAAAGATCACTAGATTATTTAAATTTACACAAATAACCAAATCAAATTAAAAATGCAATGTGAAATCTCCAGCGGTAACGTGTGTGCCCGTTAGGGTTGCTTCGTAAGCGTTCGGCATGCAAGGGGTGTGTCACGCTACGCCGCCGCCGCGCATCACGCTTTACGTAATTAATTGCTTGTTTGGCGCCAACTTAAAATTACTTAGGTATACTTACATTAGTTTAAGAACTTAGTTGCTAAGATGAATAAAGTAAAAGGTTTATTATTTGTTGCTATACAGTTTTTTCGGCGGTTTAAATTTTTGTTAAAAAGTGTTTATGTTCAATATGACTTTTAGATATCTATACCACTTAAAATTATAAAGAGGTAAACTTTGTGTGTTTGTGATGTTGTAGCGGATAATCTCAGAAACTACTTAACCGATTTGAAAAAAATCTTTCAGTGTTACATAGCACATTTCTCGAGGAAGTTTATAGGCTATATATCATCACGCTGACACCAATAGGAGTGGAGCACTAATGAATAATGTTCAAAAATATTTTTTTACCCTTGAGAGCTTCCGCTGCGTGTTAGCGTTAGCCCTTGGTAACTATTATACTTAGACGAAGTCGCGGGCAGAGTCTAGTGTATAAATAAAGACGCCTGATCCACCTTTCGATACTTTATCTCATGTGCGTCTGATATAGATATAAGAAATAATACCACGAAGCATCAAATCTGAGATGCCAGAAAAACTCCATGGAAAGATTTCATCACATGGCCACCATTTTGTTAGAACATTGAAATTATCACAAGAAACTTGTAATATCAGACTTGACAACGGCAGTAATAATTTACTAGAGGATCCGTCATTTACAAACCAATCGTCGTTCGTGAAATCAATACACCTGATCCTTTGAGAGCGATGAACCGATTGATATCATTCAATAAACCTGCTTTCGAAAACCAGCCAAGCATCCTGTTCGTTTCTTAAAACCAGTGATAGTAGTAACATTCGACAGAGACTGGTAATGATATTAATTTAAAAAATAAGCGTGATTAGTTTTTAAGACAACGAGATGAATACACTATGGAGATAGTAAACCATTTTAATACCTGTATTGGTACAAACGGCACAATAAGATGGCCTGCGAGATCACCAGATCTCACCCCTTTAGTTTTTTTTTGTGGGGTTAAAAAAACCTTTATATTAATTTTTTTGTGAGTGTAAACTAGTTGAGAGACGAAGTTCAGAATACGATTTAGAATATTCACCACAACACGTTAAGTTAAGGTTAATAGAAATGAATTTGTTAAAATAATACATTTGTGTATCCAAGAAGATGGAGCCCATTTCGAACAAATAATTAGTTAGTTTACAATTTTTCGGAAATAATTAAATTAATTGAAGATTTCATGGTTTTCCTTTCATTACATTTACCAAGTATGTTAGAAAGATTTCATCCTTGTGATTGACCCCAACGATCGATGCAATAAAATTACAGAGTGTAATTTATACAGAATTTAGGCGGTTTGATTCCCGGGTCAAACAAGATAATTTTCGAAAATCTTTCAAAATCAAATCAAAAATTCTTTATTCAGTTTAGACCTTTATATGGCGCTTATGAACGTCAAAAACTACCACCGAGAAAACAATCCAGCCATCGAGAAGAACCGGCAAGAAACTCGATCGGGTACATTCTTTTTTAATACATTTCCAAAACATCATACAACAGCTTATAGTGGATGCACAGAGAGGAGTCAATTCCAGACATCACTATCGTTCACATACTGATCCACTCTATAATATCCTTTTGCCGCTAACACCCGCTTGACGTGGCGCTTAAATTTGTAGTCCGGCAAATCGGTAACATGTTTGGAACTTTATTGTAAAACCTAACACTATTACCTAAGAAACTATTACTGGTTTTACTAAGTCTGTAACATGGGACAACCAGTTTATTACAGTTTCTAATGAACTTTGAATGCAGTTTTATTTCTATTCAAAAATAAAGACATTTTTCTTAAGAGTAAAATTTCCTAACTCTATTACTTAGAGTACTTTCCCTCGAAGTGGCCTTAAAAAA
>JACEII010000105.1:316664-338224 GCA_014332785.1 Antheraea mylitta | reverse complement strand
ATATTCGAAAAATTTACAACTCACAACTAGTAAGTACGTACATCCAAAACCAGTTTGGCTAGACGAATGGTAACATTATCAGAACGATAGCAAAACCGGACGTCGTAACCTCGTTAGTTGGAGAATGTTGCATCATTTTGGCATGATTGAGATAGATACAAAATCATTAATGGCCTCGGGCAAATGATGATACTTTACGATTTTTGAAGGGCACGGCGTTAGAGCGAGAAATCATCTAGCAACATTGTACCAGTTTATTAATAGACTCGGGTTATTTGACCCTATAATGTATGTAATATTGTTGGCATTTTGCGTATCGCTGTTTGATTACTGTACACGTGCAAAGTGCGTTGGAAACAGTAATACAATTCTGAAATATCAACAATCTAGAAAATTCGAAGATTTAATACTAACTTTTTTTTACACCTAATGTTAAGTATTCACCACCGTCCATAGACACTTGTAACACCAGGGTTGTCGCAAGTGCGTTGCCAGCCTATGGGAGAGAGAGGGAGGGAAGAAGAAAGGAGGAAAGTGACGAGAGATGAGCCTCCGGCACTCTCACTGACTGTACGAAACGCAACAATGCAAGCACTGTTACTTCACGTCGATTTACTATGAGAGGGTGGTACTACGCCGGGCGAGCCGACCCATTCATGCTGAAACCATTAATAGCTTCAGCGTGGTTCTACCACCTACCGCCCGCGACTCCATCGGCGTGGAATCTTATGTTCAATAAATATTAACGAACTATAGAATTTAACAAAACATTTTGAAAAAGTTCATTTCGTTTCCTGAATATTAGAACTTAATTGGTTTTCAATATTTGTAGTCCGTTGAAGCTGTTAAGACCTTGCAAACTAACGTTGAACGATGTCTGCTATCGCTTTGCTATTGCGAAACACGTTATTAAAGAATCCGTTTTAATGAAAACAAGGGAAAACAGCAACTGTGAAGCTTGCCATGAAGATGTCTATCATATTCTAATGGAATGTGTCAGGAATGAATCTCAAAGAAGACAGATATTTAAGACTACTTATAATATACGTGTTTGTAATGAAATATTGCCACGCCCAGCATCGGAAGAAGCCAAGTTAATCTATAACATGGGGGATGTCGGTATAAGGGCAAGAATGTGATTGTAATACTCTGTTTTTCAATTTAGGTTTTTTGTTAGTAATTAGTAAGATATATTCTTGTAAGCTGTTTTGTAATTGGTGATTGTTTGTGGTATGAATAAGGGTGGCGTGTTCTCTTTGAACAAACCCTCATTAAAAATAAAGAGAAAAAAAAAGAACCCCTTCGTAGAACGCGATTAATACATTCACGCATCGACATATGAGCTTTCCATCTCTCAAGCCTTCAATAATAGTTCACCTACCTATTACTGACTGGTATCATTAGAACTATTTCGTTTTTTCCAAGCTCATAACATAACGTCCTTGATCATATTTACCTACCTACCTAGTCTGGAATTCCTTTAAACATGCCAATATCTCAAGCATTATATATTTCTTTAGTGTATATATTTGTGTATACCAGGTGAAACGTCAAGCACTCGCAGTATTCTAGGATATGACACTTCATGGGCACATATAAAATAATCATATTAAAGCAAATACTAATAAACAACCAAGAAAACCTAAATTAAATAATAAAAAAAATATTCTAAGACTTTTAAAAGTAAAGATAACGTGCAAATAAAATAATAAACCTAAATGGAATGATCAGTGCACAAAGCTACAATGGGCGACCCGGGGTCTTTCGAAGGTACTTTCGATGATAAATACGGGCAATAAACGCTTTTGTTTTGTTGCTGACGTTCCCTTTCAAATTAGAGTGAAATCACCCGACGGTCATTGACACTGTGCTTTAATATAGATGCGTAGCGGATTGAGTACAATTTTTGTATTTTTCTAGATTATGAAGTCAAATATTAAACAGCATTTTTTAATTGATTTAGAACGAGACTCGAGTGTAGAGTTTCCTCTATAGATCTTGTTACTCTCTAAACAATCACCTGATATATCTTAAAATCTAAGGTCTTATGTTAAGGAAATTAAAATTGAACCCGCTTAAGAATATATTTCCAAAAACAAAAAGTATGACGAATTTCTTAGTTAAAAACATTAAAACCCTAGATTAAATGTAGACCTTATGATGCCCTTGACAACAGACTGTTAAATTTAATCCATAAAAAAGTAAATTTTCAAAAAAAAGAATTAACCGACTTCAATATCAATAAAAAGCCCATAAGGCACTAAAAAGCGGAAAATAAATAGTTGATCAAATTAACCAAATTTTTAAAACATATGGATGTGTGCCACCTAGAGATGTATTAAAAGTCGGTGCCAACCGAAATTTCAAATTTGTTCCAGGTAGAAAAGTATATTGTATTATAATCTTCAGGGCCAGCAACGCATCTGTGATTCCTTTCGTGTCACAGGTGTCCATGGGCGACGGTTATCACTTACCATCAGGTGACCCGCATATTTTAGTAAAATATATTTATGTACACTAAAAATGGAAAAATAAAGTTAATTTTCTAAAAAAAGAATTAACCGACTACAATATTAATCAAAGGCATAAAAATAAGGCCCTAAAAAGCGGAAAATAAATAGTTTATCAAATTAACCAAATTAAATAAAACATATGAATGTGTGTGCTACCTAGAGATGTATTGGAAGTCGGTGCCAATCGAAAATCATATCATCTACATAGGTACAAAACTACAAAAGAACCGACTTCCAATACATCTCTAGGTACCTACACGATCACCCCCACACACGTGCACGCTACACGCTTACACATGAAAGTGGAAGGGTTTACGTTTTTCCCTTATCGAACTGAAAAACTCTCAATTTTCCGATAATAAATCTATGGAGGAGTTGTTGAGGCGTGTATGCTTGATACACATATACGTTTGTTTCAACAACTCATGCACATATGAATAGTTAGCTAGGTTAGCTAAGACAGGTCGCGATTTTGCATGGAACAGGCAACAGCCAAGCCGAGGTGTGCCGTGCACCCTTGAGCTGGTTGCCAAAATAAAATCGGCTGAGTGCCTTAAGCGCTCGCCTTAGTAGTCCGGTGAAGCTGTTAAGACCTTGCTGGGTCAATAGCGTAGTCATTTCGAAAAAAAAAAAAACATCTCTAGGTAGCACATATATTCATGTTTTATTTAATTTGATTGTGTGTTTGGCGGCATTATGTGTGGCGCGTAAGATTAGTAGAAAGGGTCGCCGACAAAACAATTTGAATCTTCGTTTCGTTTCGTTTCGTTTACCTAGATTGGGATGCAAATATTTTTGAGTATTTCGTTAATCGCGCAAAGTTCGTGTTTTGTGTGTCGCTACGCCCATAATCATGTTTACCCTACGCCTATAGATGTTTCACATCAATTACCGGTTTTATAACACAGTTTGGAACAACGTGAACAATACCAATTGATATAATACGAAATTAAAATTTAAAAACAAAATGGCTCGATATTCAAAAACATTATCCGCTATTTAGAAATATGAATGTAAAAAATTAATCAGGAGTTAAAAAGCAAGCGAATTGAGAATTTCCTCCTTTAATGAAGTCGATTAAAAAAATGAGCCGTCACGGGACGTCTTATAGATGTGAAACATTGATATTGTTCGAATCGAACGACACTCAAATTTTCAAATTACACTATAGGTATGCGAGCTCACTGCGGCAAAAGAGATTGCGCACAGTCGCTTGTGTATTGTATCGCGTCGCCACGTTTTATACAGTCGCCACTCCAACAATTAGGTTCACTCGCGCCTATAGATGTTTCACATTAAAATAAAAAACCAAAGTCACTGTCCACCCATTAAGAAAACTGTCCGTGAAGTTTTTTTTATACACAATGGTCGCGAGCATGCGGGCCACTTTACCGAGTAACCCACATAGTTAGAGATCTGCATGTTGACATAAACAATGAGCACTAGCTTGCATGCGACCGACACATCTGTGAAATTCTTGGCGCACCGAGGCATCGTTGACGTAACATACAATTTAAGACTTTATATAGATTTTTATTTTTTTGAGACGCTATCAAATTAAATATTTAAGAAAGATTTCTTAAATATGAATAGTCGCAACTTGGATATATGGTATTAAAATGATGACATATAACCTATAAGCCTTTCTCGATTAATGAACTATTTAACACTGAAAGAATTTTTCAAATCGGATTAGCAGTTCCTTAGGTAACTGCGTTCAACCAAATAAACACTTCAGTTTTCTATACTAATATTATAAAGAGGTAAAGTTTGTGAGTTTGTGACGTTGTGATGTTGTGACGTTGTAATGGGTAATCTCAGGAACTACTGGTCCGATTTGAATAATTCTTTCATTGTTATGTAACTCATTCATCGAGAATGGTTATAGGCAATATATGTAATATATCATCACGCTAAGACCAATAGGAGCTGAGCACAGATGAAAAATGTTTCAAAATCGGGATGTTTTTCCCTCCTGAGAACTGCTTCGTGTTAGTGTATCTATTCCACGCAAACGAAGTCGCGGGCAGAGGCTGGTATAATATAAAGGATAGATTATAGTATGAATTATTTAACTGTCTTATTGTATTTATGTCTTATATTAATTAAAATTATTAAGATTAGTCTGGTATTCATATCTATTGACAGTCTGAGCAATAATCATATACTTACATTTTTACAAAGTTTATTAATGAATTAAACATACAATAAGCTTGCACGAGTTTAATAAAAAATGTAAATATTACATGTACACAGACCGTTACATTACGAGTCGCTAGATTGGCGTAAGTAAAATACTTCACGAGCATATCGAAGTCATCGGTGACACGAACCCATAAGTTATTCCCCTACCAAAAATCGCACAAAGCGGCTCAAGAAGTTTTCGCTTTGAAAATGCCTACATTTACTGGATACAGTTAATTTGTAGAAAAAATGAATACTTGTCATCATAACTCAAGCCGTTTGCAGAATAATCTATTGTGAGTCATTGTTATGTAAATTTCAAACAGAAATTCTGACGCGCTGATCGATCGTTCAGTGTTTGTACAGTCATACAGCGTTATCTGCAAAATAAATGGCGAGCGCTAATACGATAACGTAACTTGTAATCCATTTTTCAATCGATGGAGAGTAATATTTAATAAATCAATTTTATTCGTTTCATGTTTAGATTAATATAATTCAAAGTATAAAAAGTATATTTAAGAATTCGTAAAGTTATCGGCATTCTTTTATAGCTCATGTGAAACAAATTCACGTATCTCTTTCTGAAAACAAGTGTACGTCGAGCGTGGCGGGACGTGCGGCGTTCGTTTCAAACATATGCTTTTTTTCTTTTTTTTGATCTGACTACGCTATTGACCCAATAAGGTCTTAACAGCTTCACCGGACTACTAAGGCGAGCGCATAAGGCACTCGGCCGACTTTATTTGACAACTAGCTCAAGGGTGCACAGCACACCTCGGCTTGGGCTGTTGCTTGTTATGTGCAATTCGCGACCTATCTGAGCTAACCTCAGTTAACTATTACTTATATGAGTCGTTGAAACATATATGTGTACCAAGCATACACACCTCAACAAGTTTTTAGACGGCTCCGTCGTCACCGCGTTCGAGGTCGTCCGCGAGCCCGCTGCTCCGACCTACGCGACGATGCGCAAGTCAAGCGCTCCCTCGTCCGCTCCGCCTCCTGCGTCGAGCCGACGATCCACAAAAGGCCCTTTTCAGGGCCAACCAGACCACCACCCGACGACCCCTAGCCAGCCTACGGATCTCGCCGCCGCTTCTACATCGACCACCGCTACGCCTACTGGACTCCGCAGCTCCGTGCCTGCCCTTCGCACGCCGACTCCAGATGCGCGTCAGTCGCTGACCGGTGGGGCGTCCGCTGCGACGGAAGCGGAGGAGAGTGATATCCTCACTCTTGCCCAGCTAATTTTAGCTGGGGCTCTGTCGCAGGGGATACTTCGCTGGATGGCGCTGTTCCTGCGCGTCCAGGAAGCCGCAGCAGAGGGAAAGCCTCCTTCCCCGGCCGACTCAGCCGCGCTCGCAAGCGCAGCCCGCGGAAAGCTCGCGCCGCCCGCGTACTCCGACGCGCCGACTAGCCCGCTCGGTCGAGCGCTGCGCCGCAAGCGCAGCGAACCCGAAGCTGGGCCCGTGCCCGATCGCGCGCCAGCATCGCCTGCACCATCAGACGCCTCACCAGCAAAGAAGAAAGCCTGTACTACTCCACTCGCGCAGTCTCAACAGCCTGGCACGAAGCTCGATATCCCAGCGGCGCCGGTGCGCGCACCTGCACCCGCCCCCGCTCCACCGCGAAAGGTTGCCCGCGAGCAGCCTACTTACGCGTCGATCGCAGCGCCTCTTGCGCGCGATCCGCGTACTAAGTCGGACTCGCACCCGCGGAACCCTAATGCGCAGCCTCCGCGCGACAGTGCTGCCGCCGCGAACATAACAGACAAGTCTGCATCACCCAACGCGAAAGGCCCGCGCTACCCGCCTATTGTGGTCGAGAGCACCCACGACTGGGTACGGCTACTCCCACGACTGGCGGAACAGTTGGGGCGCGGCCTGAACGTCCGCGCCTATGAAAACGGGGTGCGATTCGTCCCGGAGGATATAGAGGAACACCATATCACTGTGAAGTTTATTGAAGAGCTCGAGGGGGCGAGCTGGTTCACCTACACCCTCCCCTCGCAGCAAGGCCTGAAGGTCGCAATCCGCGGCCTCCCAAGAGGAATCGACCCCAAGGACGTCATCGGAGCACTCCGTCAAGAGGGCTTCGTTGCCGAATACGTCCGGGAAATTAATGGCCGACGCGGCAGACCCGAGTGCGTCTACCACGCCGTACTGAAGAGGACGCCCGGGTTAATTCCCGCTATCTACAACACCACGACACTGATGTGCATGCCCGCCATCCGAATTGAAGTCTGGAGGGGTGAGCGCCGGCTAGCGCAGTGCTTCCGCTGCCAACAGTTCCGGCACTCCTCCTTACAATATCATAGAAGGATCGCCTGTGTCCGGTGCGGGGGGCCACACCCCGCCCGGCAGTGTGAACGCCCCAATGAGGAACCGGCGACCTGTGCCAACTGCGGGGGCGCCCACTCGGCTAACAACAGGAGAAGCTTCCCCGTGTTTAAGCGGGAGCTCAGAAACCGCCGCGCCGGGACCGTTCCAAGGACAACTGGACGCGACAGACCCAGGCCGGCGACAGAGAAAACTTTAGAAACTGCGGGGGCGTCTTTGATGGCCCCCGCAAATGATCCCCCTCCGAAAGGCAGAATAAGTGCCAAGAGAAGGCCTAGAAGGAAGAGACGCCAACGCAAATCAGATCCCCAAGCAGGAGAGGACCGCCCGTGCCCCCCAGTAAGTGAGGGGGAGGAGGAGATAAGAGGCCCTCGAAAGACTCCGCCGGGCCAAGGAAATGGTCTCGGGAGAGATACCAATTGACATAGACACTCGGATCGGTCAACTGGTAGCATGCCTATTAGCTATGGAAAGCGAACAGGATACCAAGCGAAGAGCCGCCTCCTCACTCAATCCCGAAGAGCTGGTAAAAAGGTGTGAGGAACAAAGGGAGCGCCTAATGGACGAGATTAGGAAGGAGTTGAAACGCCCCAACGCACTGCCTCCGTTGACCATAGGAACAAAACAAGACCAACCGTAGAGCGAGACGACAAGATCGCCGTCCGAAAGAGACGGAAGAACACCATAGGGGCGAGCCGTTTAAAGACGGCTCCATCCCCGCAGAAAAGACACTCCTGTCGTTACGGGAGGAGAGTGAGGCCTCAGCCAGAGGGCACGCCCTGATGCTGACCCCCCGCACGCCCCGAACAACAGAGGGCGAGCGAGAAGAAGTTCCGACCTTAACAACTCTTTTATGTATTTAATAATTTTTCTAAACTATTTCAGTTCGATAAGGAAAAAATAAAACCCTTCCACTTTCATGTGTAAGCATATGTGCGTGCAAGTGTAAGGAGGTGATATACGTAATGTTGTCGCAGTGATGTAAGATTTTGTGTCACTGTATCGCGCGAGCAACACACTCAAAGGCTTCACACCGAGGGAACGAACCTAGGCTTGAGCCGCTGCCATGGGAGGCCTAATCGGATGTGCGGGAGCGAAATTAACCCCCAGACCACGGCGGCGTGATCTGTGGTTACAAGGGCGTGGGCGTGAACACGCTCTGTTTCGAGGGACAGGCTGGTACTGATCGTTCGCTGACGTGATTAAATCAGGAGGGTCGGTAAAAATGCATCGCGGACGTCTTTTATAACGCGCAGCGTTAGATACGGGTTCATAGTTTGCGGCAGATACCACTAACGGATTGGGATGATTCGCGGCTTTTTCAAAATAACTAATAGTAAGTGATTTTACAAACATATGCATTAACACGTAGGCGTCCTGAGTGAACTCATAGAGTCCTTAATGAACACAAATATGACATACTTTTCACGTTGCATTAGGCAAATGAATATCTCAAAATTTGTTTTTTTTTTTTTATCGATGCACGACATAGTGACTGCACTATACCTGATGTTAATCATAGTACAATCCAAAAACATCGGCAACCACCGATAGACAGATTATCCATTGCCGGTCGTCGCTGTCATGCCGGCCATAATGACGAAAGTCACCCGGTACTGGATATGCACAGGCTGATCCCGAAACGCGACACGCAGAAGCGAGTCACTGTGACGGGTTTTTTCGCCATATACATGGTGGTTGCGACCCAGTCGGACTGTAAAACCCTACCAACCCGCTCTCGCCATTGCCTCGTTCGTTGATCAGGAGGGTGCAACCACGTGCAGGTGAAATTGGCTTGGGTGTCTCAAGTCTTAAGATGTTACTCGACACCCCTTACACCCCATGCCCCACCTTGACATTTTAAAATTGTTATGCCCCGCCCCCCGTGCATAATTGTTAAGCTTTAAAAAAGTTTTATTCCCTTAAGAAATATAAATGATAAATTTTAATAGGAAATCACAATGAAATTGTTATCAAAACATTAAGTAAAACAACAAAACATATAACGAAAAACTTACTTGACGACTCTAATTAATTACTCAGTTGATATACGTCAAACGAAAAATATTTTTTGTATCAGCATTTTTTAAAAATATGTCTTTTTTAAAAATTTTCGCAGATATCTAGCATTGCATTTAAATAACCCAAAGACGAAAGTGTTAAAGTGTGTCGAGTCCATTTTTAAATTGCCCCTCTTACTTAAGAAATTGTGCCCCTGTGGGGCGTGGGCGCCACGTTGGGAAACACTGGTGTAGAGGCTGAAGAAACGTTCCATACTCTTTAACATCTCTAAATATAGCTACGTAATTATACTCAGAAGTGTGACAGGTCCGGCGCTCCTCGCGACAATGCCCCATGCTCCTATTCGCTATGCCTTTTATAGGATTTCTCAAACTAGTGGGTAGATGGTAATTTTTAAAGTATCAATACTTTTTGACGGTAGATCGGGCATATGCTCCGAGTGCCGACGTATACATTTTTAACAATATTTTTACACAAGTTGAATTTCAAAAATATTATATATACACTGGCCGCTACACTACACGGTCCTATACGTCACGAGCATATCGAGGTCATCGGTGACATGAACTCATAAATTTTCCCCTATCAAAAATCGCATCAACGGGCCAAAAAAGTTCTTCCTAAAAAAAAACTCAGACGAAACCGCGAGTATTGGTTAGTTTGCAATACGCTGGTAAGTAATCAGACTCGTGCTAACTAACATATGCAGTACGAGAAACATTACTGTTACACGTGAGTGGTATGTTTTATTTCGCAATGATAACAGTACTGTGGCAAACGATGCATGAATAATAATAATACGTCTCGATAATCCAAAGCATAAAATGGTTCTACGCCTTGTATCACACTGACATCTATATTTATATGTTTGGGTATTAATTTTATAAAGCTGAAGAGTAGCTGAAGCTTATCTCACGAACTATTGGTTCGATTTGAATAAAAATCTTTCAGTGTTAGTTATCTCATTTATTGAGAAAGGTTTTAGGCTATATATCGTCACGCTAAGACCAATAAGGACCAATGAAGAATATTTCGAAATCGTTTTTTTTTTTCTCTTTAGAACTTCCGCTGCGTGTTAGCGTTAGCTCAAAGTAACTACTCCACACGGACGAAGTCACGGGCAGAAGCTAGTATTGTATACAGTATCGTTTTTCTACTCGTTAGTGTTTTCATAACACCAGTCTCATACCTGTATGACGAGGTTTCGGTTACCAAAAACTAACCTCAAAATTAATTCCAGTAAGGACAGAATAGCGTTAGCACACGTTTGTCATTTCAATAATAACTCAAAATTATAGCTACTAAGTTCCTTGAGGAGAAGTGAAATATTTGTATTAGAGAGAAATATTTACATTAAAAAAAATACAACACAAAACCAAAGTCATGCGGTGTTCTCAAGCGGTCACCCATCCAAGTGCAGACCGCGCGCGACGGTGCTTCACCTTGGTAAGCGGACGTGAACGCACACGTGTTTTCGACACTGTCTCCGATACAATGTTTACCACCACGACATTTGTCACACAAAAAAGTTGCCGATCAGAATTCCAAAGCGTCATATAAGAAGTTTCAACCTACGACTATAATGTCTTTGTACACTTGTATTTATTACTAGCTGTGCCCGCGACCTCGTCTGCGTGGAACTTTATGTAAAAACGGTGTTTAATAAAGTCATTCGAATGCATTAAGACCATTCCACTTTTCTCTCGTACTTACGCCGTGTCATCATTAAAACTGTCGTAATCTGTTATTTTAGGCATATAACTTATAGAAAACAATTTCGATGTTTCGCATCTGCCAGGCGTCCCGTGACGGCTTTTTTTAAAATAATACATACGTAACCCGATTTTGATACACTCTTAATTGGTGCTCCGCTCCTATTGATTTTAGCGTGATTGTAGCCTATAGCTTTCCTCGATAAATGCTTATTTCTTTATTAAAAAAAGCTGTAGAAAATACATCATCTATCTCATGTTGCTATTTATCTGGTAAGCTGGTAGCTCCTGAAATTAGCGTGTTGAAGTAAACAAACTCTTCAGCTTTATAATATTAGTATAGATAAATACATAAGACAGATGATGTATTTTCTACAGCTTTTTTTACGTTATAGGAGGCAAACGAACGTGCGGGTCACCTGGTGTTAAGTGATCACCGCCGTCCATAAACACTAGCAACACCAAGAAAGTTGCAAGTGCATTGCCAGCATGTGTTTGGGGGTAGGAGGAAGGTTGGAGAGGGAGGGAAGATGGGCTTCCGGCGCTCTCACTGACCGAACGAAACGCAAGAATGCAAACATTGTTACTTCACGTCGGTGTTTCTGTGGGTCGGGTGTACTACCCTGTATCAGTGCTATCCTGAACGAGCCGAACCATTCATGCTGAAACCAGTAATAGCTTCAGCGTGACTCTAACATCTACTATTAATATCAGTCATCTCTCTGGATATTATGTTAGGTCCCGATAACATAAGAAAGAGGGATAAGACTGACCGGGAGAAGGTTCCAAAACTTTTCCATACAGCAAAGGCAATATGAGTTGTAACCATTGCGAAGGTGGAAATAACTGTATACGGTTCTGTTACAGAAGGAAGTATTAAGCTGAATAGATGTTCAGAACATCACTCACCATATTGAAGAAGATAAAATAAGCTCCAAGAAGTAATGTGCCAGCGGGTTTGTAACGTCTGCATCACAAAAAACAGCCTACATCATCAAAGTATTATGAACATCCAGAAGATATTTTGAAAACCCATGACATATCAAAACAGTACTCCATAATCTTGCGAACACCGAGCGATCATATTTTTAAAGCAAATTTAGGCAAAATTAGCCAAAGAAAATGGAAAATTTATAAAATGCTTCTGGCAACACAGTAGCTGAAGTGAACTAATCAGCGAATGATTCATATAGACGAATTCATCCGCAACACTTTGCGGTCAACGTTTCGGTTGTAGCTTGTATTATGTACGATAACTTGGTTTAAGTTACTCTTAGGCTTTGTATACAACAAACAACCTGGGTAGGGATGATCGATATTCATCGATGTTGAATAAAAGAGAGAATTTCAGAAAAGCTTTTTTCCAAAGCTGGCAAACTCCTGTACCATCAACGGAACAGCAAAAATGACAAGTATCCGATAAAATTCGTTTTTTACAGACAGTTTTTTTACAGACATCGATGTTTATCGTATATCGATACTTTGAAATCGATATAAACATCGATGTTTTTCTAATATCGATCATCCCTAAACCTGAGCATTTACGTTCAGTTGAGATTATGACCAAAAGCTTAAACCTATAAAAAATGATGTGATTGAAGCAAATACCAATAGAAATGTAGACCTACAAATCGAAAACGGTGACAAGGAGCTTCAGACAAAGCCCTATGGTTTCAACACACTGCTTTCCAACAAGGCAGGCTCAGACTTATTGCAACATTTCATCCCACGATGATCGACAACACAGTTAGACACGGAGACCGAAGCACACCATCGGTGAGTCATTCCTGCGAGATCACGACAGCTGAGCCACGAAGGCGGACCACCGTGTCATAATAACAAAGCTAATATCACAAACGGCACCATATGGCCGTACTTAAGTGGTATTATAACCGTATATATAAGCCGCAGCATCTAAATTTAGACATTCCGTTTCCTCAACATTGCGGTCGTGTTTATCTTCGTTATTAAGAACAGCTGTTGTGTTATGATAGTTTTATTTCATACATTTTAAATCTAAAATTATATATAAAGTAGGGTCTAGGGTCTAGGGCAGTGGTCTCGAACCCCTTTAAAAGCAAGTGTGCGAAGAAATTTTTTTACAGCGCGATAGGCTCATATTTGTGTAACATATATAGATAAAATAACATTTTACGGTAAGCAGTTTCAAGTTGTCATTTTGCTGTCTCTCCGATAATAGACGTCTTGTATTACGGTTGAGTTTTATTTAGCTCCCTAAACTAGAACCTTCTGGACTTTCATATCAGTTCGTTTTTTAGGAGGAATTCAAACCTACATCATATAAGAAATAGTATTTTTAAATTATCATCTTGCAAATCTCACATTGGGCGCATTACAGATCAACCGTGGTGCACTTGCATCCGCGAGGGTGGGTTTGGCCACTACTGGGCATACAATTTCCTATAAGAACGTAAGTTGTATTTTTCAGCACGATAATCCGAGGCTAAGTTAAAATTAGATGACTAATGGAAAAATACAACGACCTCTACACATCAACATTTAGGAATCGGATTTTACCAGTGTTTATTATAGTACTCTGTGCCAAAATTTAACTATCATACAAAAAAAACTAGATTTTTCTATTACACCCCAATTTAGAGTTTTCAAAACATATTTCTTTGCTCCACCTTTTCTAGAATTACCTTTGACAATATAAGAATAGATTTACCAAATTTTCTTCTTCCCAAAGCTAGTCGCAAAGATTTGTATGAAATCTTCTCAAGCATTCGGAAAAACTTTTTTTTTTAATCTCAACATATTTTTAGATATTATTTTACGTATTGCCCCATCACAATATCAATTCATTTATAAACAACCCAACAAGTCGATTCCACTACATGAGAGAATTTGATACCAATAATTTTGGCACTTGGGAGTTTTGGCGGGATTTTGGAATATCATATAGTGGGATTTTAGTTTTATTCATAATCTTATGTTATTTAGCTCTATATTATGTAATATTGATGGGGTTTTACGTAATATAGTTCGGTTATCGTGCACAAGTGAAGTAGTTGAGAAATAATACCACGGAGCATTGATTCTGACTTGGAACAATAACTCAAGGGAAAATTCCAACAAACCTTTTGTTTGTTAGTTTATTAAAATGATCACAAAAGGCTTGTAATATCATTAACTACTCCACTTCCTCTACTCGTATATCCATCCACCATAATACTTAACACTTTCCTACTAATTACATGGTTTTAATCTCTCGCCATGACATGCCCATACCATGCTAACCTATTACTCCTCAACTTCTCTGTCATTGATGCTATTTACAAACTTCCTGTGATATATTCTTTCTTTGCCATATCCATTCTAGTCACACCACACAGCCACCTTAACAATCGCATCACTGCCACATGTAATCGTCATTTTTGGTTAGTGGACGTCTGAAAATATCGGTAAAACGGGCGTATTTTGTGATTTTTGAAAGCTTCTATCTTATGATAGTCGATTTATGGATAAAATCGAAACATGGAGACATGATCGTGGTAGTTATAGACTATACGATATATAAATATTTACGCTAGTGCCATTATCAAGGGAAGAAATAGGGAAATACGTTTGTATCGACAGAAAGCTGCCCACATTTCCTCTTAACGCTCTAGCAATACACTCGTAATATACCTTCTAAGAAAATCTAGTTTGTTCGAATCAAATTTCCTAAGTAAGCTTATATGCTCGTGGTCAAAAATAGTAACGCGTAATTACGAGTACGAGTAATTAAAGATTAAAGAAGCTGGTTCTCAAGTGCAGTGGCCGGAAACTATCTATAGATTAAGATGGGCCAAAAAATACTTTTAATTTTTTTTTTTAGCTACCACGAATTTATCATCCAAGATGACGAAAAAAAAAATTCTGGTAAAGCTCTTAATATTAATTTTCATAGGTGTCACATCGCGATTTTCGATTTCCCATTAAAATTTTTCGAATTTTAATGTATCTCAACGAGTTATTCTGTGGTAAAAGTAAATTTTTATAGGAATTATTTTGTAGGATATGGAACGGCCAACAAAAAAGGACTGATATAATTTTTCGCTAAGTTAACTCGGTTAAAAGCTATTCGAGTTCACAAAATGTTTTTTTGGAAAAGAGAACGATTTTTCATTTGAGCATGTGATTTTTTCTATTTTGAATTTTTTTTATATAAAGTTTGTGAGTGTGTGACGTTGTAGGGGGTAATCTCAGGAACTACTACTGGTCCGATTTGAAAAATTCTTTCAATGTTATATAGCTTATTTAACGAGAATGGTTATAGGCTATATATCACCACGTTAAGACCAATAGGACCGGAGCACCAATGAAGAATCTTCAAAAATCGGGTTTTTTTCCTCTTGACGGCTTCCGTTGCGTGTTAACATTAGCCCAAAATATCTATTCCACGCGAACGAAGTCGCGGGCAGGGGCTAGGTATATGGATATACGTAGTTTAAGTTTTTTTATGCTACAACTTCCGAGTGTGACGTTCCTGATTTTTGGCGAAAAAATTTGAGGTCTACCTGAAAACCAGCACCTTTTTTACAGTCAGCAGTACCCTGATGTCGAATATCTTATCATAGGAATTACTTTTTGGTTTAAGGATATTTTTTTTACACGTTTATAGAGACGGTAATAACGATGTTTCTTTTTCTTTTCTAAAACCTTTGCAGTATAAAATCATGTAATTCACGTAAGTATACGAACGAAAGTAGATATCAATTTATATGCAATCGCGTGAGAACAGACAGGGAAAGTGGATACAGCGGAGGGGCCGGAAAACAATAATTCCTGCCATACGATTACCAACATCATAACATCAAAGTAAGCGATCTAAACATCTGACGTCATATTATGACGGTCTGCTCATAAGGGTATTACACAAGCTGGAACATTAATAAGTGAATGAATGAAAGATATATTTATTTAGCAGATACAATACATAGTTACATACAAAAAAATTGAGCCGTCACTGTACGCCTGGCAGATGTGAAACATCGAAATTGTTTTGTATAAGTGATACGTCTAAATGAACAGATTACGATAGGAATCAGCAATGGCATAATGAAAAGATTATGCATTACAATTTTTTCCATGAAATGATGACTGTTTATTTATTACATAAATATTCAATTTTATTAAATACAAGATACAAAGATTCGACTAGGCGCAGGCGCGGTGTGTTTGGCGGCATTCATCAAAGGGCTAGGTCGTTGGCGCGTGACGCGTATCTCTACTATAGCGAGCAGCCGACAAAACAATTTGAATCTTATGTTTATACAGATAGCATTATAAATGTTTTCGAGTATTTCGTTAATAGTGCAATCTTCGTGTTTTGCGTAGCCTTGTAGTGCGAAGCCAGAATTAGGTTTACTCGCACCTGTAGATGTTTCGGATCAAAAAAGTTGTCTGTAAAGTCGGTTTACAAACGATAATTTTACGTGATTACAATTCGGACGCATCGGCCAATGGAGTGGAAGAGAGATAGATGCGTCAGAAGTCGAACGCTTAGTCTGACCGCCTCTCGCCACAGCTTGTTTCGCGCTCACGCTTACACGCTCGGCTCAAGCGGGACGTGACAATCGAGTCATGCTTTTTCTTGCGTGCAGCCGGCGTTCATTTATAAGACGTTATCACGTCAAAAACTAAAATGCGACCAGTGTTGGATGGAGTGAAAAAGGTCTTTGTCTCAGCATGTTTCACATGTTTGTGTGAGAGTGCCGTTTTCGAGCGTTTGTAGGTAGTTTCCATACTGTCTCATATTTATACTGAGCCTAAGCGGTTGTCGCGGTGCTGTCCTTAGAAGTACCTTTCAAAGCCTCCCATCAATGCGTTTCTTCCTTTTCAGAGCTTTCGCTGCGTGTTGGCGTTAGACCAAAATAACTATTCCATAGGAATAGTTCCAGGAATTCGGTATCTTAACTCTACCCTCCCAATACATTCTTGATAATTTAATGATGCCCGTAAAAACTTTGAAAAACTGAATTTAGTAAAAGACCAGCATAATATAAATACTAGAAATTGTAATAAACTGGTCGTCCCATGTTTCAGACTTAGCAAAACCAGTAATAGTTTCTTAGGTAAAGATCCTGTTAGGTTTTATAATAAAGTTCCAAAACATGTTACCGATTTTCCGGACTGTAAATGTAAGCGCCACGTCAAGCGGGTTTTAGTGTCAAAAGGATATTATAGAGCGGATCAGTATGTGAATGATAGTCATGTCTGGAATTGACTCATTTCTGTGCATTCACTATAAGCTATTGATCGAGTTTCTTGCTGGTTCTTCTCGATGGCTGGGTTGTTTTCCGAACCGGTGGTAGTTTTTGACGTTCATAAGCGCTTTATTAGGGCCTAAACTGAATAAAATATTTTTTATTTTGATTTTGACATGGTCAAAGTCGCGGAAAGAAGCTATAGTTTATCATGATTTTATTTCGACTTGTAATGACTGAGTCACAGTAACCCGTGGCCGGGTAAGCTAGTAAAGTTATATATATTTATGGATTATCTATTCAAGTTAAGGATAAATAGCAACGCTTAATGATACGAGGCAGGATGTGAAACCGGTCGCTCCAAGGTGAAACACCGTATTCTAGACTATAATATCCACCTACCATAACGACCTGAATATAGTTCAAATGAAAAAAAAAAACATATCATTTCCGATATTATTCTTCAAAGAAACTCGAATCTGTGAATATATTTAAAACGAGCTGTGCCCGCAACTCCGTCTGTGTGGAACGTAGTATAAAAAAATTATAACTAATAAAATCTTCTGAATGTATTAAGTCCAGTACCTGGGCGACCGCACCTAGCTAAAAAACATTTTTAAATTAAAATAAACTGTTAGTTTGCCTCACAAAATAAGCATTTTTTTTGACAGAAAAATATATTTAAAAAAGATATCTCTCTTATAATTATAATGATAAAATTATTTATTAACTTAAAATAAATTGTTAAGTTTGCCTTAAAAAATCATCATTTTTTTTCAAAAAAAAATATATATATATACAGTCGGATTCGAACTGGGGTTACACGGATTTTGGAGCAACCAATTTCCCTCTGAGCTATTTTCGTTTTGACAGCGACGGCAAAATGTACTTCATATTCTAGCTATATTTTTTCATTGCTGAAACCTCAGTTAAAAAAGTATTCTATGAATAAAGTCTAGCTAGATCGATGTATAGTCCCCGAACTACCTACATACTAAGTTTCACGGTTTGGGGTGTAAGGGGTGTCAAATAACATCAAAAGACTTGAGACACCCAAGCCAACCTCACCTGCACGTGGTGCACCCTGCTGATCAACGAACGAGGCAATGGCGAAAGCGGGGTGGTAGGGTTTTACAGCCCGACTGGGTCGCAACCATCATGTATATGGCGAAAAAGCCCGTAATAGTGATTCGTTTCTGCGGTTCGCGTTTCGGGATCAGCCTGTGCATATCCAGCTTTTTGCAGGCCGGCATGATAGTGGCGACCGGCGATGGACAGTGTGTCAATCGGTGGTCGCTATTATTTTTGGACTGCACTGTGCTTACCATCATGCATAGTGCAGTCATTTTGCCGTGCAACAATAAAAAAAAAATCAGATGAGGCCGTTTCCGATCTGCTTAATATATGCAAATATAAAAATATACAAGAATTGCTCGTTAAAAAGTATTAGATAGATTTACCTATCTACTTTTTTCTCGTACTTAACTCGCGTCGTCATTACAATAACAATAACTTTTGATATAGTGCACCGATTTTAATGAAACAAAGACCAAGTTATTCTCGGAGATGATCTTTATGACACACTTAGTGTGGTTTTACTGTGAACCCAATACTTTAACAGTGATGCGTATTTATACAGACAGTCAGACAGACATATCTAAAAATGTTAGAAATTTATATTATTATTTATTTGTACGATACCTCCAACATTTTTTTTCACGAAAATCGAAAAAGTACAAATACATTACAGTATATACATACATACATACATTGTAATTATATGTATATAGACTACAAGCTTATGGAAAAAATTAATCTGTGAAATGAACCAACGGGAATAACGCTTACAAAGCTGTTACTATATTATAGAATAACTCTTTACCCGATTAGGCCTCCCACGGCACCGGCTCAAGCCTAGGTTCGATCCCTCAGTAGGGAGCCCTTGAGTGCGTTGCTTGCGCGATACGGTGACACACAAATATACATCACTGCTACAACACTACACGATCACCCCCACACACGTGCACGCCTACACGCTTACACATGATAGTGGAAGGGTTTACTTTTTTCCCTTACCGAACTGAAAAACTCTCAATTTTCCGATAATAAATATATGGAGGAGTTGTTGATGCGTTACACATATACGTTTCAACAACTCATACATATATGAATAGTTAGCTAGGTTAGCTAAGATAGGTCGCGATTTTGCATGCAACAGGCAACAGCCAGGCCGAGGTGTGCCGTGCACCCTTGAGCTGGTTGCCAGAATGGAATCGGCTGAGTGCCTTAAGCGCTCGCCTTAGTAGTCCGGTGAAGCTGTTAAGACCATACTGGGTCAACAGCGTAGACATTTCGAAAAAAAAAAAAAAAAAGAATAACTCTGAACGCTATGCCGTCATTTCTGAGCGGTACAGGAGAGTAATAAATGCTTTTCAATAATTTCTTCTCCAATTTTTTTTTTATGCCAAAAAGCAGCAAACAGGCTGACGACCCACCTGATGGTAAGTGGTTACCGTCGCCTATGAACAACTGCAACAACAAGGGCATCGCTGTTGTGTTGCCGACCTTGAAGAGCGCGTTTCAGTCCCTTCTTGAAGAACCCCATATCATAATAGCCCTGATGAAAAACCATGCTGGGCAACCTATTCCACAACGCCAGCGTACGCATGAGGAAAGTTCGAGAGAACCTGACGGTAGTCGCGATTTTGCAAGCTTTTAAGGTGTGTGGATGAGCAGCCAACTAGCGGCGGGAGGTGCGAGTTTGAAAAGATGAAGAGGGCACCATATTAAACAGTTCCTCAGAGCACTCTCCATTATACATGCGGTAGAGCATACATAGACAGCCAATGTCTCTACGAAGTTCTAACGTCTCTCATCCGCGTGTTAAATCGGGATCGTCAACAATACGAATAGCTCGCCTTTGCACGGAATAACAATTATGGGCTAATAGATGGAGATTATGCAGCCCATCATGTTTGATTGATTCAAAAACTGAATAGAAATCGAGTATCATAAAAGTATTGAGTATCTCACAAATACTACTATTATAAGGCTGAAGGGTATGTGTAAACGTACACATTTAAAAAAAAACGAGAGCAAAAAAGGGCGGACCAGGAGTCTGCAGAACAGAAGGAGAAGGAAAAAGGGTTTGTTGTTTGGTCGAACGCGCTAATCTCAGGAACTACTGGTCTGATTTGAAAAGTTTTTCAGTGTTAGGTAGCTGATTTACTGAGGAAGGTTATAGGTTATATATCATCACGCTTTTCAAGGTGATAGAGCCACGCTGAAGGTATAAATAGAAACACTGACGTGAAGTAACTGTGCTTGCATTGTTGCGTTTCGTTCGGCCAGTGAGAGCGTCGGAGACCTACCTCCTCTCCCTCCTTTCAACCCACACTCCTGCCTCCTCCAATCGCAGGATGGCAACGCACTTACAACTCCCCAGGTTGGACGGTGGTTGTCACTTAACATCAGGTGACCCACCTGTCCGTTTGCCTCCTGTGATAAAATAATAATAAAAAAAAAGAAAACCAGGAGCGGAACAATAACGTACAAAGTTTCGAAATCAGGGTTTTTTTAGTTTTGAGAGTTTCCGCTGCGAGTTAGCGCTAGCCCCAAAAGTAACTTCCACGCGGACGAATTCGCGGGCAGAGGCTAAAGTTATACACACACGATCACTTTCAACAAATTATGGCACCGTCATTAGCATAAGCCGAACAAGACTCTCAACTACAAGGTAGCGGAAGCCGATAACATATAACGGATCCTAAAATATACTCCTAGTTGTTAACACCTTCATATTGTCGTCTCATTACCGTCTCTATTGTGAGTAGGAGTACAATTACAGCGAATATAGCTCTTATTATTTTGACATGACGATTCAAAATGACTTGACGATTATTAACGTTCTCAATTGTACGCGAATATCATTATATTTATTTACAACGGTATTTATTCATATGTACGTTATGTAAGAAGGCCGTGAGATAAAATATTCTGTTGAAAACATTACGTGGATTATGGTCGAATGAGACGAAATAAGGAAGACCATTGTTAAGTAGGTAAGTGTTATAGTTGGTAGAGCCACGCTGAAGATATTACTGGTTTCAGCATGAATGGGTCAGCTCGCCCGGAGTACTACCACCCGACACACGGATATATCGACGTGCAGTAATAGTGCTTGCATTGTTGCACTTCGTTTGATCAGTGAGAGCTCCGGACGCCCACCTCCCTTGTGTTGCTAGTGTTTTTGGACGGCGATGATCACTTAACATCAGGTGACCCACTTGATCGTTTTATAACAAATAATAAAATATCTTACCCGAAGATATTCTTTACGATTTTTACTGAAAAGGTTCTATCATGAACGCATTACTTTAGCAGTGATCGTGTTAGTACAAACAGGCATTTCTAAAGATGCTTTAAACTGCATTTTATTATATATTAGACACTAGCTGTAACCCGCGGCTCCGCACGCGTTTTTTGAATTTATTAAAAAAATATTAAAAATTGTTATTAGATGTGTAAATAACAATAATACTCTTTCAAACATATTTGTAAGTATGACACGCACAT
>JACEII010000105.1:296751-315338 GCA_014332785.1 Antheraea mylitta | reverse complement strand
TTGATACTAGCGCCACATATTAGAGATACGCATTGATACTAGCGCCAAGCGCCAACATATAAGAGAGACACA
The DNA here is from genome assembly GCA_014332785.1 of Antheraea mylitta. NCBI lineage: Eukaryota > Metazoa > Arthropoda > Insecta > Lepidoptera > Saturniidae > Antheraea > Antheraea mylitta. The sequence goes on along the minus strand of JACEII010000105.1, from coordinate 315,266 downwards.
TTAACATTAGCGCCATTTTATTAAAGATACATAAATGTGAATTATTATAATGATATAGATTTCAATGAGATATAAATAGGAATTGATATTATTCATTTATTAGTTGCATAACATTAGTTTTATGATAATAATAGTAATTGCTTTGACTTCCATAGTTTGACCTATAAAGGGCTAGATGTCTCTACTCTACACACTACACATATTTTAGATACATAAATAACAATGATATAACAATGATTTTATATAGAATTGATGTACGTAAATAATATTAATATGTTCATTAATTATTATCTTTGTGTTACTTAAAACATATAGCAGTATTATAAGTAAATGGTAATTGCTTTGAGTTATATAGTTCGTCTTATAAATTATATAGTTCGCCCTATAAAAGGCAAGATGTCGGTGTTATCTACGCATTCTTTTGTGAAAAGTACTGTAAGCCATAACTCTAACCAAATAAAGAGTGAAAGTAATTACTCAGTATTTATTGGCATCCTGACTGCATCGACTATGTCCTATACACCTGCTAACAACATACACGTTACATTTACATTCACAACATAGTAGTGGGCCCGGCAGACGTCGTCACGCCTTGATTATAAAAAAAAATCCTTGACAAATTATATACCAAAACGTTCCTCGTGAATCATTTTAATCCACTGGTGAAATAAGAATATGAATCCGTTTAGTAGTTTTTGAGTTTATCGCGAACAGACAGACAGACGCGGTAGTGGACTTTGTTTTGTACTATGTAATGATAGTATGTAGATGTAGGCGGGGTGTTAGGGTTTTGCGGGGTGGTAGGGTTTCGCGGGCTGGTAGGGTTTCGTGGGGTGGTAGGATTTTACAGCCCGACTGGGTCGCATGCGGGGTGGTAGGGTTTTACAGCCCGACTGGGTCGCAACCACCATGTATATGGCGAAAAAGCACGTCATAGTGACTCGCTTTTGCGCGTCGCGTTCCGGGATCAGCCTGTGCATATCCAGTACTGGGTGACTTTCGTCATTATGGCCGGCATGACAGCGGCGACCGACGATGGATGATCTGTCTCTCGTGGTCGCCACTGTTTTTGGATTGTACTATGCTTACCATCAGGCATAGCGCAGTCACTTTGTCGTGATTCAATAAAAAAAAAATAGTATATGTAACTAGCTGACCCGTGCTCACTTCGTTGGGCGGTAAATACTATGCTGACTCTTTTGTAAGCATTATCAAGCTCTACAACTTTTCTCTAGAACTCAAACATATATCTCTCATCGTTATGGCAACGTTCTTAAGAAACGTTGTCTTTTCTCCGACTTACTTTGCAAATCTGACTACCACAAAAAAGTCTATTCATTTTTCCGGTTAATATATAGCCTACGACACTCATCATAATAACGTGGCTTTCTATTGGTAAAGAATTTTCAAGATCGATACAACGGATCCAGATATTACCCCCTACAACCTCACAAACGACTTCGTTCGCGTGAAATAATTACTTTGGGCTAACGCTAACACGCAGCGGAAGTTCTCAAGAGAAAAAATAATCCGATTTCAAAGCATTCTTCATCGGTGCTCCGTTCCCATTGGTCTTAGCGTGATGATATATGGATATCTTTCCTCGATAAATGAGCTATATAACATTGAAATAACTTTTCAAATCGGACCAGTAGTTCCTGAGATTACCCCCTACAACGTCACAAACTCACAAACTTTACCCCTTTATAATATTAATTTGTATAGAAAAGTATAGATATAAAAATTGTAACATATATAGATAGATATAGATAATCTTATATTCTAGCGTAAATAGTTTTAACTTGTCATGTTTCTTCTGTCTCTCCGATTATATACGTCTTGCGGTACGGTTGCGCTTTATTGAGCTCCCTAAACTTTTGAATATATATTTCAAAAATATAGATAACTAGCCTCTGCCCGCGACTTCGTTCGCGTGGACATAGTTAATTTGGGCTAACTAAAATGCAGCGAAAGCTCTCAAGAGAAAAAATAATCCGATTTCAAAACATTCTTCATCGGTCCTCCGCTCCTATTGGTCTTAGCGTGATGATATATAGCTTATAACCATTCTCGATAAATTAGCTATTTTAACATTGAAAGAACTATTCAAATCGGACCAGTAATTTCTGAGATTACCCCCTACAACGTCACAAACTTTACCTCTTTATAATATTAGTATAGAAGTATAGATTAAAGTATTATTTGAACTATCGTCGATTAACGCTAAGCTCTGACGTCATATCTCCGCGTGACATTTCAACCTGCCACCATAGATCGGTGTTACACTGTGTCACGTCGTGTCAATGAAGCGCTTTCACTGCACTCTTACCTGATTTCTAATGGCACGGACGTTGAAATATAATTGCTGAGTTATATGTGTAACAATCTGTAGTGAGCGTCAATATTTTTGTGCGTTCCGAATTAAAAAAAATAAATAATTTAAAATGTATTTACATTTTTTTCACTTTTTTTTTCGATCTTACTACTCTATTGACCTAGCAAGGTCTTAACAGCTTCGCCAGACTACTAAAGCGAGCGCTTGAGGCACTTAGCCGATTTTTCTTTTTTTGATAACTGGCTCAAGAGTGCACGGCACACCTCGCCTTGGGCTGTTACCTGATACATGCAATTCGCAACCTATCCAAGCTTACCTAAGCTAACTATTCAAATATATATGACTTGTTGGAACATATATGTGTACCAAGCATACATACCTCAACAACGCTTATATATATTTCATATCGCATAATTTTCTAAACTACTTCAGTTTGATAAGGGAAAAAAATAAGACCCTTCCACTTTCATGTGTAAGCCTGTATGCGTGCATGTGTGTGGAGGTGATATGTGTAATGTTGTCGCTGTGATATAAGATTTTGTGTGAGTGTATCGCGCGAGCAGCGTACTCAAAAGGTCCACGCCGAGGGAAGGGACCTAGGCTTGAGCCGCTGCCGAGGGGGGCATTTTTTACATTCAACACACACTTTTATAATAGCTACCAAAGTAAGCAGAGCCAGTATCTTGGTAGTCAAGAAATGATTACACAGCGTGTTTTACAAGTAGCTTAACGAGCCTTATACATACACGGTGTTAAAACAAAAAAGTTAAATACGTATTAAATACTGGCTTTAAAAAGATTACGTTTTAAATGTACCGCGCTCGCTGAATGTTCGCCATCTTGCTCTTTTGTCTCGCTTTGGTTAGGTTAGACTTGCGAAAAAAGGATAACGCGGACTTGCCTCGGGCAAACGCGGTGCATTTAGTACAAAACCTTTTTAAAGCAAGTATTAAATACGTATTTAACTTTCTTGTAATAACACCGTCAAATTTTGAATTTATTTGTTGTAATGTATACTAATATTATAAAGCTGGAGGGTTTGTTTGTTTGGTTGGTTGAACGCGCAAATCTCAGGAGCTACTGATCCGATTTGAAAAATTCTTTCGGTGTTAGATAGCTCATTTAACGAGGAAGGCTATAGGATTTATATTAGAAAATGCAAAATTGGATTTGACTCATTTTTTATTGTAACTATACATCTATATGTGGTTTAGGATTGCAGAGATGGAGTCAGAAGTATCTCTTACATTGGTCTCTCTGTACAATCAGTTAAAAAAAAGCACCCACGGAGACGCCGGTTCCGTTCACAGGCAGCGAGGCATGACCAAGGATCCAATATCATTCCCAAATGGATTCACATCAGTGATCTCACCATAAAGTATAATATCATTTTTGTTTATATATGTACTAGTGTTTACCAGCGGCTTCCCTCGCTTTCATTTAAGTTTACCATCGATTTCAAATTCAAAATAAAAAATATTTTATTTTACAGAGCTAAACGCACGGAGGAATATTTTTTTTCTTATTATTTTAGGACATTGTAAATTGTAAAATTTATGTTTCAGTACAATAATGCAGTATAAATGAAAAGACCATTTAAAAATATATTCTACACTAGCCCCTGCCTGCGACTTCGTCCGCTAAGTAATAGTTACTCTGGGCTAACGGTAACACGCAGCAGAAGCTCTCAAAAGGAAAAAATATCCCGATTTTGAAATATTATTAATTGGTGCTACGCTCCTGTTGGTCTTAGCGTGTTGATATATAGCCTATAACCTACCTCGATAAATGAGCTATATAACACTGAAATAATTTTTCAAATCGGACCAGTAGTTCCTGAGATACACTCTACAACGCCACAAACTCAAAAATTCACAGTCTCACAAATTTTACCGGTGTTATTACAAAAAAAAAACTAAATACGTATAAAATACTTGCTTTAAAATCTTTAAAGATTTTGCTTTTAAATTCGCGTTTTTTTTTTCGAAATGTCAACGCTGTTGACCTGGAAAGATCTTCACAGCTTCACCGAACTATTGAAGCGAGCGCTGAAGGCTCTCAGCCGATTTGGGATGTTTAGGCGACTAACTTACGGGTGCACGGCACACCTCGGCTTGGGCTGTCGCCTGTTTTGTGCAAAAATCGCGACCTATCTGAGCTAACTTAAGATAGTATATCTAGATAGATATACGTATATGAGTTATTGAAACATACATGTGTACCAAGCATGCGTGCCTCAACAACTCCTATATGTATTTTGTGTTGGAAAAATTCCTCAAAACTATATAGGAAAGGATAGGATAAGAAAAAATAAGGGTAGAACTCTTTGTCGTTTATTCTGAAAAAGCGTGTAAGCGTATAGGCGTGCATGTGTGTATAGGTGATGTTTTAGCAGTGATGTAATGTTTTGTGTCAGTGTATCGCGTGAGCAGCGTACTCAAGGGCTCCACGGCGAGGGAACAGACCTAGGCTTGAGCCGCTGCCAAGGGGGGCCTAATCTGGTGTGCGGGAGCAAAATTTACCCCCAGACCACTGCGGCGTGACCTGTGGTCACGCGAGCGTGGGTGTGAACACGCTCTGCTTGGAGAGACAGGCTGGTACTGATCGTTCGCTGACGTGATTGAATCAGGAGGGTCGGTAAAAATGTGTCGCTGTCACTTTCTATACTGCATAGCGTTGGGTACGGGTTTATAGTTCGCGGCGGATACCACTAACGGGCTCGGATGATTCGCGGCTTTTTCGAAATAACTGCTTGTGTGAAATAACTGCTTTTACATACGCCCACTTCCCCTAAATATAAGTATCCGTTACCCCGTTCGAATTTATTTATAACTAGCTGACCTGTGCAACTTCGTCTGCACCAAATTGGTTATCACTGGTTTCCATTGTATTTTTAAACACGAAAAAATTGAATAAAACTTATACCCGATTACAGCAACAATTACCGTTTCCAATTGTGAATCCAAACTATCCACGGATTCACTGAAACATATACCCAGATTACATGTAATTTTTTTTTAAATAAGCCTAGTACCCGTTCGTAGCACCATCAAACACTTCGTTGTTTGTAGTCCGGTGAAGCTGTTAAGACCTTGCTCGGTCAATAGCGTAGTCATTTCGAAGAAAAAAAACATCTACCAGGATCAATTAAGATAAAAACTAACCTACATAAAACTAAATAAACATCTATACCACTTACTTTATCATAACTATTCTCAACTTGTATTAAAACCTTTTTATATTCCATTGTATTACAGAAAAATATATGAACACCGTATCGAAGCGTCTGACATCGCGCCGAAGCGTCGTCAACTGTCACTTGCTTGAAACTATTGTCTAAGAGTTATAAACTGTTTCGAAAACGTATTTTAAATATATTTCCAATTTATTTTTATAAATAATCTCTGTACCACTCACAACATAGTACCTATCACCTTTTGGTAATTTATCCATGTTGATATGTTTCTATTATAGATTATTCTAAATTGTTACACTAAATATTTGGCATTAAATTTATATCGTGTATTTGTCACACTTGATATTGGCGAAAATACCTACATAGGTAGAGGCCATACCGGAAAGAATCAATTAAGCCAGTTTTATATATTATATTCATCCGAACAACGGGCTATCTGGCTGCCGGTAAGAGTTGCGTTTATTTGTGTATATCGTACCTTTACAGACAAAAATATTGATTTTTAAAATTTAGGATGTATTTTTCACTAACTTTGAAACGTTATTAAAATGGAATTATTATTGAAAGACATTTATGGTATTGACAATAATGTGCTTGATGCTATTTTTTGGAAATAAAAATAAAAGTAATCTTAATCCATGCTAGAATAGCAGTAATTTTATTATTATTATATTTAGATATAAATAAGTACAAATTTCATCTTTCACACAAATTCAGTTATTAACTCAATATTTAGACCGATTTATTGCTATAAAAATAATATGTGTATAGAATATAGCTATAGGTATAGTTTAGTGCAGTACTACTGGCTGCACGATAAAGATAGCAATAATTGTGGCAGCGTATGTTATCGACGCATTTTTTTTTTCCAAATGTATACGCTGTTGACCTGGAAAGGTCTTTACAGCTTCATCGAACTATTGAGGCGAGCGCTGAAAGCACTCAACCGACTTGGGATGTTTGGGCGACCAACTCAAGTGTGCACGGCACACCTCGGCTTGGGCTGTTGCCTGTTTTGTGCAAAAATCGCGACCTATCTGAGCTAACCTAAGCTAATCTATCTAGATATACGTATATAAGTTATTGAAACATGCATGTGTACCGGGCATGTGTGCCTCAACAACTCCTGTATGTATATTGTATCGGAGAAAATTCTCTTAACTATATAAGATAGGATAGGATGGAGAAAAATAAGGGTAGAACTCTTTGTCGTCTATTTCTCTGAAAAAGAAAAACAGCGTGTAAGCGTGTAGGCGTGCACGTGTGTATAGGTGATGTGTGTGATGTTGTAGCATTGACGTAAAGTTTTGTGGCACTGTATCGCGTGAGCAGAGTACTCAAGGGCTCCCCGCCGAGGGAACGGACTTAGGTTTCAGCCGTTGCCGAGCGGGGCCTAATCTGGGGTGCGGGAGCGAAATTTATCCCCAGACCACGGCAGCGTGATCTGTGGTTATGCGGGCGTGGACGTGAACACGCTTTGTTTGAAGAGATAGGCTGGAACTGATCTTTCGCTGACGTGATTGAATCAGGAGGGTCGGTAAAATGTGTCGCGGTCGTCTTCTATACTGCGCAGCGTTGGGTACGGGTTCATAGTTCGCGGCGGATACCACTAAAGGGCTGGGATGATTCGCGGCTTATTCGAAATAACTACGTGTGAGTGATTTTATATACGCCCAGACAGAAGGCATCCCCAGGTCCTCGTTGAGATCCTTATTGCGGACGTATCATGGGGCACCGGTGATTTTACGTAGGGCTCGGTTCTGGAGAACCTGCTACTTTTGAATACGATTTTGCGCATGTGCAAAGACCGAATAACTGTACGTCATAATCGGACGGATGCAAGTTTTATATAAAGTGAGTTTATGTCTGGGGGATATTTTACTCTTATGACAAAGCAAACGATAGAGACGACCCAAGACCATAACGGCTTTGTTTCGCACTCTATATGTGTGTGAATCGAAATTTAAGTGTTTATCTAAAGTGACGCCGAGATATTTCACCTCGCCGGCCCAAGGTATTTCGGTTTCGTATAGCCTGATAATCGACGCATATATTTAAGATGGCGTCAATCCCAAATCATACATTTACGTTTATTGTTGTTTGATTGTATATGGTGAAATCTTAATATCAATAATGTTTGATAAAATGTAATTTGTTCTTTGCTAAAAAAAAATAATTGGTTTGAAATTTATCATTTTTATTTATTAAATATATCAGCGGGTATATATATGATTGTTTATAGAAAAATATGTCTGACTGTGATAAATTCATGCTTTTAATTGTGTTTAAAAGTTACTGAAAAAAATGTTCCTAAACCTATTCATAAATAAAAATTAATTAAATCAAAATGCGCATTAAAAATAGAACGTTAACCGGCTACCAAGTGTCCTTTCGGGCTAATACCAACCTTTCACAGAAAACCGACGTGAAATAAGAGTGCTTGCATCGTAGTGTTTCGTTTGGTCAGTAAGAGCGCCGGAAGCTCACCTCTCTTGTCCTTTTCTCCTTAGCCTTCCCTTACCCTCCTCCAATATACAGGTTGGCAACGCATTTACGACACCCCGGTGTTGCTAGTGTCTATAAAGGGTGATGGTCACTTAACATCACGTGACCCACCTGTTCGTTTGCCTCCTATGATACAAAAAATATATATTGATATATTAAAGAACCAGGTATTCTAAAATTCTTGTTCTTTCAACGTTGCCGGCTCTTGTAGTAAGGTGTCGCAAAAAAGTCTAGTTACGTTAACTACAAATTTTTGTTTTTCGTTATCCTGGAGAACCCCTTGCGTTTTATGAGACAAAAAGTATCCTGGATGTAGCCTTGTAATATCAGTTATCACTGTGTTAAATTTCGTTAAAAATGGCTTAGTACTTTCAGAGCAATACGGGCTTAGATTCTAGACTTTAATCCTAAATCCTGGAGAACTCTTTGCGTTTTATGGGATAAAAAGTACATTTGATGTAATCTCGTAATACTAGTTATCACTGTGTCAAGTTTCATCAAGATTGGTTCAGTACTTTCAGAGTGATGCGTGTGCATAGGGACAGACAGACAGACAGACAGACAAAAATTGTAAAAAGATTATTTTTGGTTTCTATATCGATAACATAGTCTACCCTGATTAACATTTTCAAAAAATATTTAATGTACAGATTTCGACTTGTTACAGTTTTATTATAGTATAGATAGATAGATAGATTTCCGGTCATTTTATGAAGTGCTGCTCTTTTATAAATATTATTATCGTTTTTATTGCCTAACTCTAGGGAGGTATATTTTGCTATACCGGTTGTTTATATATTTTTTGTGTATATGCATACATCTCACATTATATATTTTTCGAATGTGGAAATTCGTGGTGTGTTCATGCAATTTTTTATTAACTGTAGTGAATGTTGGTACTGAAAATCGACCTTCCCATAAATAAAAGGGGGAGGGGGGGGGGGGTAAATATATACGGCACAGTATATAAGTATCCAATATATGATATATCGAAGTATATAGTTACACAACCCTCTACAAATTGCAAGCAGCAGTGGTAAGCATTATTTCAAAACTTATCCCGAAACTATGTTCACTGAATATTCAGATCTTGGTATACCTGCAGCGAAGCCATGTTGCATTATATTATCTTGTTTTACCCTTAAATATTTTTAATGAATTTTTATTTAAAGATCTAATAAGTAATATGCCACGTATGTATGTATGTATGCAAGTATAATGCCCACGACAGTTTCTTTTAAAAATAAATAAATATACGCTCATTTTAGCAGTACTTCTTCTTCTACTTGTGGTGATACTAACTCGTAGTCGCTGATAATAGATTTTGAGAATGTGGAGTATTGCTGTCCGATAGAGAATACAATACAGACAATAAAATGTTGATTAAAAATAAGAAAATAGTATATATAAAAATCAAAAACTAAAAAAATTAAAATTGATCAAGAAGTCACAATAGTATTAAGAAAAAAATTTTTTTTTTCGGAATGTCTACGCTATTGACCCAGCAAGGTCTTAACAGCTTCACCGGACTACTTAAGAAAATATTGAAATAACGAAGACGAAGAATAACAAAATTGTCACAAAGAAATAAATGATGATAAAAGAAAATAGGCAACAAAGAATACAGAAATTAAAAATAAAAATTGTGATAATAAATTAACCTAAATAAGTACTCTGATTCTTGTTAGAGGAAGTTCCGACAAGGACTTCCACAATGAAATAAAAAAGCATTCAATACGTATTTAACTTTTTTGTAATAACACCTTAATTTTTTTATAATATTAATATAGATTAAAGTTACAATAATTTTTAAGCGGATATATAGAGAGAGGTGTCGATTCCACACATTAGCATTTTTCCGATTATTACTGCCATTGTCGCGTAGTCAATAATATTACAAGCGTCGTGCGATCACTTCAATATTGCGTCATGTGAGTCAATACTCTAACAAGATGGTGGATCCCTTGTTAGAACCTTCCAGGGAGTTTTTGTGGCATCTCAGAATTTCATGCTCCGCGGTATTATTTTCCATTCACTTCACTTATGCACAATAAACTAACTATGTTACGTAAAACACCACCAAATTAACAAAATATACAGTCAAATAACACAAGATTATGAATAAAATATAAAATCCACTACATGACAGAGTAAAATCCCGCCAAAAAATCATACTAAAAAGTTTTCACTTAAAAACATTTTTTTTTATTTCGCTTCAACGAATTAAACCACACTTTTAATAAATATAACGTTATAACTGCTACAAGATATAACGTTATAAGTATTCATAGCAACATTGTACTCGTGAGTCACACGGTCAATGCACTCTGTACAGTGGCACTTGTAGGGACCGCATCAGTTTAAGATAACATATGTACGTGCATAACAACTCACTGCAACCCTGATCTTTTGATATGACATATCGCCGTATCTATCGAGATTTATATGGTAACTTTATCACTCCCATGATATTTGAAGTGAAAGTTCTAATGAGACTTTTTTTTAAATATATTATAGGAGGCAAACGCATGTTGCATGTTGCACGTCTCCTGTTGTTAAGCGATCACCGCCGTCCGTAGACACTAGTAACCCCAGAGGAGTCGCAAGTACGTTTCCAGTCTGTGTTGGTGGAGAAGGGGGAGAGGAAAGAATGGGAAGGGAGAGGAAGGAAAATTGACCTCAGGCGCTCTCACTGACCGAACGAAACGCAACAATGCAAGCACTATTACTTCGCGTCGTTTTCTATGAGACGGTGGTACTACCAACCCATTCACACTGAAACCAGTAATACCTTCAGCGTGGCTCTACCACTACTAGTATAAATATAGATACATAGTATATCGAATGATCTAGAACAGTGTTTCCCAAACTTATTAGGCCATGCCCTACCTTAACATTTCTAAAATTTTTATGCCCCCCCACACATAATCTTTAACCCTTAAAAATTGTTTTGTTCCGTTGACAAATATAAATGATAAATTTTGGGAACAAATCACTATGAAATTGTTATCAAAACAACATAAGTAAAATTTCAAAACATATACTTAATGAAAAAGTTATTTGACTTGACAACACTAATTTCTCAATTGATAATTTCAAACTAAATTATACCTAATAATTATTTACAGCATTTTTCTTAAGAAATTAACTTTTTTGTTAAATTTGTCAGGGATATTTACATTGCATATAAATAACTCAAAGCTAAAGGATTAGTGTCCAGTCTACTTTTAAATTGCCCCCCTTAACTATCAAATTGTCCCCCTGTGGAGTGTAGGCCCCACACTGGGAAACACACTGGTCTTGGACCATCAGTAGCAAACTGCGACACGGGAAATAGCGAACAATTTTGCTTTAGCAAAGAACAGGAGGTTGTAGGTGGTAGAGCCATCCTGAGGCTATGACTGATTTCAGCATGAATGGGTCGACTCGCTCGGGTAGTACCACCCTCACACAGAAACACCGACGTGAAATAACAGTGCTTGCATTGTCCCGTTTCGTTAGGTCAGTGACAGCGTCAGAGGCTCAATTCCCCTCCCCTCGCCCTTCCCCACCAACGCAGGCTGGCAACGCACTTGCGACTCCTCTGGTGTTGCTGGTATCTATGGACGGTGGTGATCACTTAACATTATGTGACCCATGTGTTTATTTGCCTCCTGTGATATAAAAAAGTGATCACAGCTGGTACCATCAAGTAAAAAAAAGTCGACGCAGTCATAAGGACAACCGATAGAAGTGAAATCGCAAAACAGTAAAATAACTGTGTTCTGTTATGACTTTTCATATTAGGTATAGTGTGAATGACAATATATAAATTTCAGATTGTTTTTATTGAAATTATTAACATTAGTGTGGTTTTCATGTCTATTGGCACTCCTAGCAATAATTATATACATTTTTATAAAGTCTATTAATCAATCAAATGTATGATGAGATGCAAAATATTAATATTACATATACACAGGCCGCTATACTACGAGTCACTTGAGTGACGCAAGCCGTGCAAAAGCAATACGGATCGCTCATGCTTACATAGCATGTCATGACGCGAGTCAAAATACTACCCAACGCGCCTAAAGAAATTTTTAGTACAAAAAAAAACCTGAACAAATAAACAAAAAGCTGATGATATATTATTTACTGTACTTATTCAGTACAAAATACTATAAAATTCATACTTGTACAACTATTCAGAATTGCTACATGAGGAAGGATCGAAGTCTGCTAAAATAACAAAACATAATTCACATCACTATTCATTCATATTCATATATACATTATACATTATTTTGCATTGAATTTGCAAATTTAGTCCCCCGTGATTAAGGCCAAATGGCAAAATTAATAAATTAATTATAGTATGTAACATGTTAAAATTGAGAACTAACAAAGTTTGGCATTATTTGATATGGTGGGGACAAGTGTCCAAGTGTCATGAAGTCACATGTATAAATAATAATAATAATGGGTTGTTGTGTATTAAATCCACCACACTTGACAAATGATGCTGCGGCTGGCTCTAGTATTTAAATGAGCTTTTTACTAGATCCAGCATATTTAAGTTTCTGTAATATACTTAGGTTATTGTGCACAAATGGATGGGAAACAATATGCATGAATTATGAAATTTCACAAAAGCTTCCTAGAAAGTTCTAACAAAAGGCCACCATCTTGTTAGAACATTGAAATAATCACAAGACTCTTGTAGTATAATTAAGCACTTGACAATGGCAGTAGTAATTAAGAAGATTGGTTATCTAAAGTAAAATAAATACAATCAACAAAAATCCATCTAAAATTCTATACTAATGTTATAAAGAGGTAAAGTTTGTGAGGTTGTAGGGGGTAATCTTAGGAAGTACTAAACCGATTTTGAAAATTCTTATACCAATAAAAAGCCACATTACTTGTGAGTTTCGTTGCCCATATTAACCTGTAAAAGGATGAGACTATATTGTGGTAGTTGAATCTGCAAAGTAAGTAAGAGAAAAACAGTCAAAGAAAATGTTTCTTATGAACACTGCCTTAACAATGAGAGATGTACGGATTGAGTTCTAGAAAAAAGTTGTAGAGCTTGATAATGCCTACAAAAAAGTCACTGACAGCATATGTCTAACTTTTATATTTAAGTCACAAAAAGTAGTTTTTTACATTTTAAAAAATTATTGAAAATGTTAAGTAATGTTTATTGATCATATTATCAACAACAATTTTGAATTCTTATCAAAATATATAGCACTTAATACTAACCGAATCACACTCAGAATTTCATCACAAGTAAAAGTATTTACCGCCCAATGAAATGGACACTGGTCAGCTAATATATAATAGACTGAGGCATACTTATTCTATCAATAACATAAAAAACTCACCTCAGCAGACACCTTGAGCCTCAAATCTTCCAAGCTTTTACTTTGACTCTTAGCTTTCCAATGATTTAACGTCCCATAGTTATTCCTTTTAACATAGTCTATATCACCCACAAAAGGCTCATCATAAATGTGTTCCTTCTCAATAAAGAACTCAGAATTTTCACCTTTACATTTGCAATTTAGATGGCACTTAAATCTATCATCTCTCTCATTATTCATTTGACACTTGACACACTTCTTTTCCCCTAAAAATGTACTAATATTGTCCCTTTGGTCCTTTAAATTCTCTTGACTACATGAACAGACATTTTGATTGAAGCTCAGAGGAGTTTCCTGGTTTTCAAAGTGTGTGCTTAATCTTGTATAAGGTAAGCTTGACATGGAAGTTCCTATAGCACAGTTTAATGAATTAAAACACCTCGAGATAGGATCCGATGGATTATTATTGGTTAATAACGTCCGCTGGGTTATATCTAAAATTTCTGTACACAAGTAATGGATTTCTTTAGGTCTGTCTTTATTCAAATGTTTATCGGTCACTTCTGATAACGTATTGCATGGAGTCTGTGCTTTTCGTCTCTCTAATACCTGTTCGAGTTTCTCTAACATCTTCTTTGGGTCTTTCTTTCGTATCTCTGGACTTTCTGGTATAGGAGAGACTGTGAATGTCCGTGGAGGTTTCTTTGGAGGTGGTCCTGTTGGTAGAGGTTGTTTGAGAGCCTTCTTTAATGTGTCAGTTAATATTAAATGCGGATTTTTACGTTCTAGTTTCATTGTCTCACTCGAAGCTGCTAAATCATCCATAGATTCTAAGTTTGTTATTAATTCAACTTTGTCATTTTTATCTGCAGCATCGGTCTTCTCAAACTGTGTTACTAGTTTCTTGATCTTTCCTATTTTCTCATCGTCAAGATTCTCCGTTTCTGAACTAACACCACTATCAGTCATTGCATCTTGTTTGTCATCTTTCTTCTTTGCCTTATTAACTTTAGCATACTGATCTAATATATTCTGTGGTACTTCGTTATCTGGTATTGAATTCTGATGAACACTAACCTCTGCGACATCTATTTTAGGCACCATAAAATTCTCTTTCTTCATTTGTTCCTCTAAAAAATTCCCTAGTAATTTTAACCGTTCCTTGCTTAGTTTTTTATCCATTTTCAATGAAAAATCACTGGTCTCGGATCTCCCGTTGCAACTACCGTGCCTTTTGGGGCCCAGTTGGCTCCGATCGCACCTAAATGCGTGACTCCTGTGTAACTTCTTACCTGGATCACTCGTTTGGCGCGATAATGAAGTTTTAGCCTCGCTTTGTGTACGTATTATATCATTTTTACTGTATAAATAACTTGAATTCGGTTTCAAGGACCAATCCTCGCTTGACGAGTCCGATTCTGGAGTTATCTCATTACTTTTCGTTTCAATTTCAACATATTTGGTATGATGGTGGCCTGTTTTGAATTCATTTTTTTGTATACACAGATGCGTGTTCTGTGTATTTTTCCTTGTAACTATTGATACGCTGTCGTTGTTTAAATTCTCGAATTTACTCTTTATCGCCTGTACTCTGTTTTTTGACTGCGATATCATTATTTCAAATGTAATAACGACATTTTAAAAATCACCTATTGCGCTATGAGGAGTATAATAAAAAAGAGTATTTTATTGTGTATGACACATTTTCTTAAAAAATAATAATAATTAAAACAACACCATAATTGCCCACATGTAAAACCTGTTTTTTTGTTACACTATCTCACTATATCAACACAGAACAAAACAGCTGCACCTGATTTCGTTTTTTTATGATATGTAATATTCCCGAAACACATATAAAACGGTTCTAATATTCGACAGATACTGTTGCGAAATTGTTGCGTGGATTGTTATGAATTACGCGACGCCAAAGTATTTTGAAACACTATTCACTTGTCAGAAAGTTTACACAGTTGTTCATCCGTTTACAACTAATCCACAAAAACTAATCGGAATGGCAATTCTGAGTGTTGCCATAGTACTGTACTAAATAACCCGAGCGACAGAGATTCTACAAATGAAGCGATGGTGCTGCATTGTTTTTTCTATTAGTCCCAGTTGTTAATATTACTGTATCATACTTTGTAGTCTGGTAGAGCTGTAAATAACGTAGTCATACATCTATCAAAGACTATATTAAAAATAACTTCGCTAATGTTTTTATTTTTAAATGTCATTAGTGCTTTCATAGCTCTTATAATGAAGAGTACCTGGGCGACCGAGCCTAGCTCGGTTCTTTAAAAAACATTAAAAAAAAAGTTTTCCATGAATATTGTCTAGCTAGATCGATTTATCGTCTCAGAAACTACCTACATATTAACCTGGATACTAGCTTTGGGACAGATTGGTCCCAGCACACTTTTTTAAAAAATTTTAAATTTCCCGCCATCGGCAAAGACATTTAGTACATGTACCATATGAGTCTATAAATCTATGGTCACAATAATATATTTAATTATATTCAGATTATATATGGTTTTTATATTATCATGTATTTGATATTATTTTCATAAAAATTATATCTAATTTAAAATATATTTCGTTTTTTTTTCTTATGATCGATAAAATATTGTATATTTTCTTGAAATAAGTTTTATATGAAATAAGGAGAAAGAATAATAGTAAAGTTAATTGGCTGAAAACTATTGTTATCATATTCATTTGTCTAAATTATTCAATATTTAATTTGATATATTCATATTGTAATAGTTTAATGTATATTTAGTTCAGTATTTAATGTAAAATATTTTTTATAACCTAAAAGTATAAATACAATAGCTAAGTTGGACATTTCGTGGTTTAGTACAAAAAATAGTTCTTAAAAATGAAATAATAATGTAATAATACATTTTGCATAATAATTGGAATTATACATTACATCATTTATAATTATTCAAATCTTGTAATAAATCCAGTATTTTTTTAAACCTTATACTGCCAAACTGTTTGCTAACCTTTGCATCATAAGGTCTATTTTCGTTTGTATGGCGCTTAAATCTTTATGGTTTTTCACTAATACAGGTGTTAAGTTTCACGGAAATAGATGACGCCGTTTCCGAGATCCTGAATATATACAAATATAAAAATATACAAGAATTGCTCGTTTAAAGGTATTAGATTAGATTTCTTTTAGAATTTATTTTTATAAGCGATGTTTTTAATCGAACAGTTGTTGATTGCAGATAAATCATTCTAAAGAACATAATTATATATTGTTTTGTATATATCATTCGCATGTCATGCTTTTATACAGAACAGAATAGAAGACTTAAGTAAAAAAAAATCTGTACAGAGCATCTGAAATTTTACCATTTAATCGGTAACATTTATTACATAGGTATTAAAACGTAATAAATTTGAATATGCAACCAATACGAAAATTACTCTTATCTATCATCGCTATAAGCTATTCTTTATGGTGTAGATTGATTTACAGAGATTGATAACCGTAGTTTAATTTAATAATAGTCACTACAATTTCATCATTATTGTTTTTTATATGTAGTTTACAATATTGACATATTACTAAGCTAGTAACCAGTGCTATCTAGTGTGTTTATTGTGTAATAAGAAGTACCTAAAACTAATATATGTTTTATCTAAAAATAGTTAGGCATCTCTATGACAGATGGCGCTTGTTACATATCTTTAAGATAATTACAAAATTGTAAAAAATATACTAAAAAGCAAATTATAAAACAGAAGAATTTATCATCCCGTTTTTTATGAAAATACGCTAGTGCTTGAAAATTGAAATCGATATGTAATTATTACAAATCTATATTTATATATTTGTATGTTTATTTGAACATATTAATCTTTAAAAGTACTGATCAGTTTTGAAAAGGTGATTACTCGCTAATATGAGTTTTTGGCGGGATATTGTAATGTCATGTAATAAATTTTATATACATAATCTTATGTTAGTCCCGCAATGTAGTATGGTTATTGAGCACAGTTGAAGTGGATAGGCAATAATACCACGAAGCATAGAATTTGGATTTGCCATAAAAACTCCCTGGAGAGTTCTAATCAGACGGTCACCACCTTGTTAGTTCGTTGAAAAGGTTGTAAGAAACTTGGAAATATCATTATCTTCTCGAAAATGGCAGTAAAATTTTCCAGGAGATTGGTTGCCAAATAAATAAATTTATAGCAAGGATTACAGTGTGCACGTGTTCGTAATTCTTGATGAGATGTTTTTTTCTACTTATGTTATCTACATATCTACATTTAAATGTTTCTTAGTTATCGTTTGCTGCGGTAGGTGGCGGTATTTTTAAGATGTTTTTTTACAATTTACAGACACTTTTTACAACAAAGTTTCCTTATGCGGGTTGCTATAGTAATTAGCACGTAGCCTTCAACTCTAGTAAACAGACACATCGTAATTTGGGGTCAGGAGCATCACTAATTTGGTCTAATGGTAGCCCTTGAAAATGCTAAGGCCATTAGGTATATTTTAAGAGCCTCGGCAACGGCCGTCACATTGTGCTTACATTTTCATGGAGTGTTTAGCTGAACGTAGCAGCGGGTCTACCACGTTGCTACTTTCAAAAGGTTATACGGAGAAAAATAAAAGATCTGACGCTTTGGCAGCTAGTCTGTAAATTCTTCTTTGTAGTTTTTTTTAACAAACTACGTTTTTGACCTATCAAGGTCTTAACAGCTTCACCGGACTACGCACTCGGCCAACTTCTTCCAAACAAAGGAGGGTCCAGTTGCTGAAGACTCCATGTGTGGTTGATTACCACCTATAGGACGCCGATTTGGATGGACTCCTTTGACATCAACGTCTGCGCGGTTATGAGGCACGGGAACGAAGAAAAGCGATCCGCGATATAGAACTGTGTCCTTGTATGTGGCCTTCTTACTCGCAGGCTAAAAACCGCAAACTGAGATGCTTGCAGACATGTATCGCTACACAAACCTCCTTCGCCCGCCTTAATGGGATCTAATAAGATGATCAGAGCGAAAAGTTGATTTGAACCTATATGCTGTTCCGATCAAGCGCAAACTATGCGATTAACTGAACTGCATGATAACTCCCACCAACCTATTATCACACTTT
>JACEII010000105.1:279944-296741 GCA_014332785.1 Antheraea mylitta | reverse complement strand
CGACTTCATCGTCAACTTCATAGTGTAGCGTTTAGGTGTCGCTGTATACGCGCATTATATAAATCCAGTCTCATTATTTTTCTCAAACACGGTAAATTAACTGCAACTTTAGAGATTGAAATATTTCAGAGAAAACACTTATAGAGGTAAGCTTAAAATGCAAAACTTTATATAAATACAATATTTCATCCAAATCGTAGAGCCGTTCCCGAGATAGAATAAATTTGTATATGTAACAGATAGCCTGCAAGAATGTTATGTTCCGGGACGCCTCCCTCCTCATACATCTTTAAAAGGCAAGAAATAACACCATAAATAGATATCGTATGTCTTCTTTACTAATAAAGCAAGATTTTGACTTAAATAGTCATAAACATCCGCAATGTAACATGGATGGATGTCGTAGGACCTTCCGACCGCGTGGGCGTTCTCTGACCGAAGCACCCGACACCCCAAAGACTCTCACACCACCAACAACACGTGTTATATTTTCCATCCTCAAACAAAGACATTTGTCGACATTTGACAGTTCGTATTTTACAACTGACGAGCAGACAGAACAACCTTAGAGTTTTTGGCGGGATTTTAGTCTGTCATGTAGTGGATTTTTTATCTTGTTAATAATTTTGTGTTATTTAAATCTATATTGTGTAAAATTAGTGCTGTATTATGTAATATAGTTCGTTTATTGTGCATACGTGAAATGAATGGAAATAATAATACCACGGAGCATGAATTCTGAGATACCATGAAAATTCCCTGGGAAGTTCTGACAATGGAGCCACCATATTTTTGGAACATTGAAATAATTGCACGACACTTGACGGGAATATCGATCTTCTAACTTGACATTTTGTTTTATGATTTCTCGAAAATTAAAAACATAAAAAGATGGATAAAATGTACGAAATATTACCTTTACATTAACCTGGACATAGAAAAAAACTGGCTAAAGAATACATAAAAATATTGACAACTTCAGAATTGGCAGTACGGACTAATTCCTCCGCCTATCCTATTGGGCAAATATTATTACAACTACACTACTACTACTGGAGTTTGGAGTTTTTGGCGGAATTTCAGTCTGTCATGTAGTGGATTTTATACTTTATTCATAATCTTGTGTTACTAGACTCTATATTGTGTAAAGTTGGTGGTGTTTTACGTAATAATAATAAAGTTTATTGTACATAAGTGAAGTGAACGGAAAATAATACCATGGAACATGAAATTCTGAGATGCCACAAAAACTCCCTGGAAGTTTCTAGTAAGGCATCCACCATCTTGTTAGAATATTGACTCACACGACGCTTAATATTGAAATGATTGCACGATGCTTGTAATATTATTGACTACGCGACAATGGCAGTAATAATCTAAAAGATTAATTGCCAAAAATAAAGTTTAAAAAAAAACCTAACAATTGTTAGAAGCTTGTCAGTTTACAATCGACTCTGTATAATTCTGCGTCATATGTATGTACAAGAATTGCCTGATGAAGGTTGTGATTGTATTTAGTGAAGCTATTTCTGAACTTAAAGCCTTGAAGTTATAACTGGAACATTTCAAAAGACCTCAATAATGATTTTATTTTATTCCTTATTATTTCACTAAACCAGTTGAAAAAGGTTGATACTATAATATATTTATGTATGTAATAACCTCGTGAGACGGAATTACTTCCGCTTTTTATATATCAACTAGCCTGCCCGCGACTTCGTTCGCGTGGAATAATTACTTTGGGCCAACGCTAACACGCAGTGGAAGCTCTCAAGAGCAAAAAACCCCGATTTTTAAACATTCTTTATTGGTGCTCCGCTCCTAATGGTCTTATCGTGATGATATATACCCTATAACCGATTAATGAGCTATATAACATTAGAAGAAATTTTCAAATCGGACCAGTAGTTCCTGAGTTTACCCCCTACAACGTCACAAGCTCACAAACTTTACCTCTTTATAATATTAGTATAGATTGTATCGTTTTACTTTGTACCGGTTGACGCATGCAGCTCAGTTTTCATTGTTTTTTTACCAAGATTAAGTGACCCATGGCCACTTTGTTTGGTGGTAAACATTTTTACTTGTGGTGAAATTATGTGTGATTCGGTTAGTATTGAGTGTTAAATATTTTGATACGAATTCATAATTGTTGTTGATAATATGAACAATAAACGTCACTAAACGATTAAAATATTTTTTTTATTATGTAAAAAACTACTTTTTGTGACTTAAATATAAAAGTTATTCATGTGTTTTCGTTGATTTTGTAGGCACAGGCAGGCACCACACTTGCGACTCCCCTGATGATGCTCTAGTGTCTAAGGATGACGGTGATCACTTAAGACCAGGTAATCCGCCTGTTCGTTAGCCACCTATGACATAAAAAAAATCTGCCATATCTATACTAATATAATATAAAAAGAGGTAAAGTTTGTGATGTTGTGAGTTTGTGACGCTGTAGGGGGCAATCTCAGGAACTACTGGTCCAATTTGAAAAATTATTTCAGTGTTATATAGCTCATTTACCGAGAAAAGTTATAGGCTATATATTATTACGCTAATACCAATAGGAGCAAAGTACCAATGAATAATGTTTCAAAATCGGGGCTTTTTCCTCTTAAGAGCTTCCACTTCAGGTTAGCGTTAGCCCAAAGTAACTATTCCACGCGGACGATGTCGCGGGCGGAGGTTAGTAAGAAAATAATTAGGAAAATCAGTCGACAAACAGGAAAAAATTACACTTAATTGTTTAGTCTTCGCCGATTTTTCTGGAAACAATAATTCAATAATGTAATTATAACTGTTATTTATAAATTAAACAAGTAATTATTTCATTAAAAAACACACACAAAAATCAAAGGTCTTCTCGTAAAGTAAACAAAATTTAATAACACAAAATTAATTCCGAAGATAAATTAATAATACTTCATAAATATCACAATAAAAAGTCCTCACAAAAAATCAAAATGATCATAAAACAATTTGTAATCAAAATAAAACAATCAACAATTGTTAGTATTGACGTCAAATAAAAAAAAAACGTAGACGTATTTTTATATCTTCGCTATTAATAATCACTACGTATTATAAGACAAAGTCCTCTGCTTATGTCTGTCTGTCTATTAATTAATTCCACGCGGACGAAATTGCGGACAGAAACTACTATATATATTACTAGCCTCTGCCCGCGACTTCGTTCGCGTTCTCAAAAGGAAAAAACATCCCGATTTTAAAACATTTTTCATCTGTGCTGCGCTCCTATTGGTCTTAGCGTGATGATATATAAAATATAACCATTCTCGAAGAGTGAGCTATATAACACTGAAAGAATTATTCAAATCGGACCAGTAGTTTCTGAGATTACCCCTTACAACGTCACAACATCACAAACTTTACCTCTTTATAATATTAGTATAGAAGTATAGATTAGCTGTGCCCGCGACTTCGTCTGCGTGGAAGCTTATGTAGGAAACAGTGATTAATGTAGGCATCTGAATGTGTTAAGTCTATTTCCTTATCTACTTTTAACTCGTACTTATGCCACGTCGTCATTAAAACTACAATAACTTTTGATAGAGTGAACCGATTTTAATGAAACAAAAGCTAAGTTACTCTAGGGTATGTTTTCTTGTACCAGATTAGGCCCCTCTTGGCAGCGGCTCAAGCTTAGGTCCGATCCCTCAGCAGGGAACCTTTGAGTGCGTTGCTTGCGCTATATAGTGACACAAAAATTACATCACTGCTTCAAAATTACACTATCACCCCCACACACACATGAAAGTGGAAGTATATTATTTTTTCCCCTTATCGAAATGAAAAACCTTCAAAATTTTCCGATAAGAAATATATGTAGGAGATGTTGAGATATGTATGTTTAGTACACATATATGTTTCGACAACTCATACATATATGAATAGTTAGCTAGGTTAACTAAGATAGGTCGCGAATTGCATGTAACAGGCAACAGCCAAGCCGAGGTGTGCCGTGCGCCTTTGAGCCTTAAGCGCTCGCGTTCATCATCATCTGCTCCTAACCGTTGTCGGTTACAGCGACCGCTAAAATAAATTTAACAGTTTATTTTTTTCCGCCCTTTTGTGTGCATGTAAATGAATGGCGTATCCTACTTTCGTTTTAAACGTACGCCCACACTTGGTACAGGTCAATACACCGTTATTATAGAAATATTTTATAGCGTTAGGTGGTCTGGCTTTTAGTTCATTACGTTTAATATCAAGGTCCTCTTTTCTTCTACCCTCAAACGTGAAAATTTGTCTTTGTGAAAGAGTTTTCAACTCTGACCGTTTCGCAGCTGTTTTTTTTTATTGTAGCACGGCCAAATGACCACACTATGCGTGATGGTAAGCACAGTGCATACCAAAAATAATAGCGACCACCGAGTGACACACTAACCATCGCCGGTCACCACTATCATGCCAGCCTGCAAAAAGCTGGATATGCACAGGCTGATCCCGAAACGCGACCCGCAGAAGCGCATCACTATTACGGGCTTTTTCGCCATATACATGGTGGTTGCGACCCAGTCGGGCCGTAAAACCCTACCACCCCGCTTTCGCCATTGCCTTGTTCGTTATTCAGCAGGGTGCACCACGTGCAGGTGAGGTTGGCTTGGGTGTTTCAAGTCTTATGATGTTATTTGACACCCCTTACACCCCAAAGGTTGTTGTTATTTCCCATAGAGAGGGATCTATTATGCAAGTAGTCCGTTGAAGCTGTAAAGGCCTTGCATGGCCAATAGCGTAGTCAGTCCGAGAAAAAAAAAAGATTTTCTTGCTAAGCATTTATTGTGATTCTAGTACTTTAGCAGTGATGCGTGATCATACAAACAAACAGACAGGCATTTCTAGAGTTAATTGAAATGTATTATAATTACTCATTCATAGACACCAGCAACTTTTTTCTCAGATTTCAAAGAAATACAGACGTTTTATATTTAAATCGTTATTATATGAATAGATATTGTCTAATATCGCTATATATATGTATATATATGTGGGATCGAATGAAACCCAAACAAGTATTTTCGCACCTTATTTACACACAAATGTCTACAACACTTTACTGTTAATTTTAAACACGTCTCGTCTTATTACTCAACACAATGCCAATCCCCATTTTAGACACAATCTACCATAGAGTACTGCAACATCCGCTTAGATGTTACGTTCCATTTTACCAATTAATCCTACATATATATATACGCGTATATATATTAATATTGGTGATGTTTTACGTAATATTACTCGGTTATTGTGCACAAGTGGAGTGGATCGGAAATAATACCACGGAGCATGGATTCTCATTTGTCACAAAAACCCCCTGAAAAGTTCTAAATTGACGTGACGTTTTTATAAAGTCTATTAATCTGTCAAACGTATGATGAGCTGCAAAATATCAATATTACATGTACACAGGTCCCTATACTACGCATCGCTAGCCTTACGCAAGCCGCACAAGCACAATACGGTCTGTCACGCTTACTAAACATGTTATGACGCGAAGTTATAAATGTATCTTCTGCTAGAAATACCGCTCAAAGCGTCTTAAAAAGTGTTCACGCCAGAAGATAATCTGTTCTTATGATGTGAAACGTCTATAGGGCGAGGGTAAACTTCATTGTTGGAGTGGCGACGTGTGTGACGTGGCGACGCGATGCTATACGCAAGCCTGTGCGCAATCTCTCTTGTAGCATTGAGCTCGCGTACCTATAGTGTATACAGTGTTGTTTACTACGTTATACATGTGTGTCACATCTGCCAGGCCTCCTGTGACATCAGGAAACAAACTCCTGATTTTTTTTTATGTCATAGGAGGCAAACGGGCACGCGAGTCACGTGATGTTAAGTGATCACCGCCGCCCATAGACACTTGCAACACCAGAGGAGTAAGTGCATTGCCAACCTGTTTGGGAGAGGGAATGGAGGGAGGGTAGAAAGGAGGAGAGGTGGTCCTCCGTCGCTCTCACTGACCGAACGAAACGCAACAATGCAAGCACTGTGACTTCACTTCGATTTTCTGCGAGAGGGTGGTAGTACCCCGGACGAGCCGACCCATTCATGCTGAAACAGTAATATCTTCAGCGTGGCTCTACCACCTTCAAATACTGAATGTATAGTATAGTATCCATTAGTTTTATATAATTGTATAAATTTTCCACTACCAAAATTTGCTTTGTCATTTTATCAGGCGATTATAACTTAGGTCGTTACAATAACCGCAATGCGGTTTTCAGTTTGTGATTACTGTCATTAATTCAATGTACTATACAGTTAAATGACTGTGACTCGATTAATAATTCATTTGTATGAAATCAATATACGGTTATCATATGCCAATCTGTGTAACAGTTATGGATTTTAAATTTTAACTATTAATATTAACATATTAAGATCTCGTGTCACGGTGTTTGTGGATGAACTCCTTCGACTTTTTTTTTTCTCGAACTAACTATGCTATTGACCTAGCAAGGTCATAACAGCTTCACCGGACTATTCAAGCGAGCGCTTAAGACAATCAATTTTATTTTGACAGCTAGCTCAAGGCACACCTCGGCTTATGCTGTTGCCTGATTCATGCATTTCGCAACCTATGTTTTTTTTTTACGTGGAGAGATCCTTTATGGATACGCCACCGTCCCGGGGAGAGGGTGGGTTATGTCCAACTCGCACGAACTAAAACCCCACGGTGTATGTCTGTCGCTATAGTTGGGGTGACACGAGTGCTCTATAGACTTCATCGTGTCGCCCCAGCGGTTGGCCCAGGAACAAAAGCGGCGCCAGGCCCCGTCTTGTTAAGAGATAGCCGTGTACAAACTGGCCCTCTCCTCCGTCCGCCGGACCTGTGCAATGGGAAGATGCCCCCCGACCCATTTTCCCTAGTCCGGTTAAGGTGGGAGAAATTGCCGCCTTCTCCTGCCGATCTTCCGTTGGTGGAGACGGTCACTTTGAGTGTCTCGTTCCGCCTCCACCTTCTGCGAGACTAAACTATTTCCAAACTATTTCGGTTCGATAAGGGAAAGTAACAAAACCCTTCCATTTTCATGTGTTAGCGTGTATGCGTGCACGTGTGTGGAGGTGATATGTGTAATGCTGTTGAAGTATTGTAAGATTTGAGCTTTTCCGAAACGATTCGACCAATTTTTATAAAACTTTAATCAATAGAACGCTACCCTTCGTGGAATGACCCTTGATGAAATCATGCTTGATACACTCTCCGCAATTCTACAAATATGCATGTAATTAAATAAAATCATATTTAATACCAAACAATTCAGGGATTCACTCAAACATATACCTAGTTGATTTAGGTAATGACTTACGTAAATGTGGAAGAAATTTCTATTAGGCAAACGTAGCGACATCTGACAATCGGACATCAAAAATTTCGTTTTGTTTGAAATACGAACGACCGTTGAATAATTTGGATATTGATCATTTAAAAAAAAACTAAAATCGCGAATAAAAAATGGGCAGAAGGGTTTAGGAAAGTGAAAATTTTGGTGCTATAGGTATTTTTGATGGCAAATAAAAAAAATACAAAAAATAAAAACTGACAAAACATTAAAAAAAAAGAACCTAGAGGTGTTAAATATACTTCACGACCTCATACCTTTCATTTCTCATACAAATAACATTTGAAATTTCATACAAATCGATCCAGCCGTTTCCGAGGAGTTCATCCACAAACACCGTGATACGAGATTTTTATATATTAGACTGCTTACTCGTTCCCACTTCGATTGGCGGTAAATATTTTAACTTGTGATGAAATTAAGAGTGTGATTCCGTTAGTACTGAGTGTCATGTATTATGATAAGAATTCATAATTGTTATTCATAATATGACCAATAAACACTACTTAACGATTGAAATTATTGTTTAAATATCAAAAACTATTTTTTGTGACTTAAATATAAAGGTTAGATATATGCTGTCGTTGACTTTTTTGTAGGCATTATCAAGCTCTACAACTTCTCTCTAGAACTCAATCATATATCTATCATCTTTAAGGCAGCGTTCGTAAGAAACGTTTTCGTTCGACCGTTTTTTCTCCGACTTACTTTGCAAATGCGACTACCACAGAACAATCTTTTCATTTTCAGGATTAATATATAGCCTACGACACTTACAAAAACGTGGCTTTTTATTGGTAAAATAATTTTCAAAATCGGTTTAATAGATCCAGATATTACCACCTACAAAATCACTAAAACTTTAGCCTTTTTATAATTTTAGTGTAGACTTATTAGTCTATATTGTATGTATTATATGTATTGTATATATGTATAGTATTATATGTATTGTAGTCTATGTATTATTATACAGATTAATTCTTGCATGAAAACAAGTACATATATTTGTAGTTATCTTATTGCAAGCTGCTTCGTGGAGGTCTGTATATTAATTAGTTAAGTTATAATTAAGTCTTATACATGTATTTATTATTTCGTAAATAAAACAATATAAAATGTAATCATGATTTAAATACTACGGTTCACTATATTTTACAATTATTTATATAACAAACTAGATGGCCCGGTGTACTTCGTATCACCTACCTTAAAGGCATGAATACTCTCTCTTCGCTAAAATGGTGGAAAATGTTGATCGGTAATGTTAGGCATTGCCGTTTTCATGGGTTTATTATATGCCAAAAAATGTCTTTAAAAAGATAACGTGAGTCTAACGATATGTCACCAATCGTGTTTGAGTTCCAATCGGGCGCTCAACGTGAGCGGTTGTCCCTTTTGCTGCGCATTTCGATTTCGATACTCGTGATTTAGTGACGTCTATTATTACTTCGGGAGTGTTCGTCATTGTTTCGATCGGGCACACGTGCACACACACCTGCATTCTTTTCCCAGAAATTGAGTGAGACCTTTCCATTGTATTTATTTATTGCTTTATTTAATTCTTAGTATAATTATTTGTTTACTCTATTGTTTATCTATTTATTTACGTAGCTCTTTAGTAATTTCTTTATACATTTATTTACTATTCAATTATTTATTTATTTAATTATCTATTTACTTATTTGTTTTCTATTTACACATTTTATTTACTTGTATATATATTACATACGTGGATAGTCCCGTAGCTTACCCTTTGGCATGCCCCCCTGCCCTTCAGGCAGGAAGGTTGGTTCGTGGCGCCCACTTCTCTCTTAGGTCATCAACATGGAACAGGCAGCTCATTTTAGAGATTTTCTCCTACCACAGGGCCCAAAAGCGGATATCGTTGCTAGTTTCGATAACTAAGTAGCGTTATTCGGTGAAACTACGCAGTACGTGCCCGTGTGGCAACTGCGAATTCTTACGCGACTCTCTTGCCGCAATCGCCGTCTGATGTCCGAGATAGGGGCCTAATAGAGGCCCCAATACCGAGCTCTAGCTCGGAGGCCGGCTCCGAGATGGAGCTCGACGTAGCGGCGTCCGCCGAGCCACCTGCGACCGATAACGCGCCCGCGATTCACGCGTCTTCAGCGCAAAACATAGATAATGACGGTTATAAAACCGTTACTTACATTAGACGCCGCGGTTCGCGTTCGTCAGATTCTCACTCGGGTTCCACACCCCCCGAAAAGTCAGTTAATATAAATGGCGCCCGGGTGCCAGCACCGACTACACCGACAGTCTCTAAGCTACGCGTGGGCGGACCTAGCTCCATCTCTGTCGCTCCTTCCCAACCTACGGGTTCCACTGTTAGGAAACAGCTCCCCCCGCCTCCTGACACGATCCAAGACAAGTCCCAGTGGATTCTAACTCGAATCGACTTAAGACACGTTCAATTAATTATACGTCCGCCCTCAGTACTCTGGCGGGCATTCAAGTTAAATGTCCCACCTCTACCGACCATCGTGCATTAACAAAATTCCTTAGGGAATCAAAGTTAGCCTATTTCACTTTTGCACTCGAGGAGGAGCGCCTCCTCCGCGTAGTGCTTCGCCGCGTCCCGACCGAGATCTCGGTCGATGACGTCACTCTCTCCCTTAAGGAGAAGAATTTCCCCGTGCGTGAGGTACATCGGATGTACCATCCACGCACCCGCGCCCCGTACAACAGGGTCTTAGTCCTCCTCGACCGCTCGCAGGAGGGCAAGGCCATCTTCAACCTGACATCGGTCTGCGATCTAAAGGGCATCACCGTTGAGCCCCCACGCAAGACCCATACCCCGTTGCAGTGTCATAACTGCCAGTGTTATGGTCACTCGGCGAGGAATTGCCACCTCCGCCCCAGGTGCGTCAAGTGCCTGGGAGACCACGCCACGAAGGAGTGCGCGCGCACTTCCGGCACTCCTGCACCTCTGAGTTGCGTGTTGTGCGGCAACGCGGGTCATCCCGCGAACTATCGCGGTTGTCCCCGTGAACCGCGCACACAACGTCCCCGTCAGGCAAGACAGGTGCTCAGGGCGCCTGCGGCCGCCGCCCGCCCTCCTCCTCCATCTCTCTTGTCCGTGGAGGCCTTCCCGGGCCTACCGGGTGCCTCCCGCGCCCCGGTAGCCCCCGTGCCCACGACCTCACCAGGCTCGCCACCCTCTGTGCCACGCGCGGCCCATCCCGGGTGGGCCCCTATGGCCCCCTGGGTCCCCGACCTCAGCCTCAGGCTTTTTCTAAACCTCAGGCGGCTTATGACTCTTCATCCTCCATCTCCGGTAAGTTCGACTGGATGAAGCAGTTACTCCGCGAACACGACATGAAGGAGGTCCTCACCTTTCACGCCATCGTAGAGGTCGAGGAGGAGCTAGGTCTTCTCACCGCACTAGCGCGCTTTCCGGCCATCGGAGCCACAATCCAGCGCATCGCCCGGTCACCCACATTTAAATAAGATTTAAAATTCACGGGTCTTAATAAAGTAAAACCACGCGGTCTATGTCTCTTCTTTTTCAATGCGAGATCCCTTCGGACACAGTAAGATCTAGTAGCTGACCTTTTTCGCGATAGACAGATTGACGTTTTCCTCATCCAGGAAACGATGTTAAAACCGAGTATGCGTAATCCGAGAATCGCGAATTACTGTATAGTCAGGAACGACCGTGTCACCCGCGGGGATGGCACCTTAATCTATTTTAGGCGTTCGTTATACGTCATGCCGTTAGATCCGCCCGCGCTAGCCAATATGGAAGTGTCAGTGTGTAAATTAGGTATGACCGGTCACTTGAATATTATTTTAGTTTCCGCGTATTTGCCACCGAACAAAGAATTGCTAAGATCCGATTTGCAGGCGCTACTTAATTTAAGAGATTCAGTTATTATAGCAGGAGACCTCAATAGCGGGAACGTTATCTGGAATAGTCCGTGTACCCCTCGTAATGGGAGGATACTCGACGAGCTAGGTAGGGTTCTCGCGTTTGACGTCATAGCCCCTTCGAAACCCACGCACTATCAAGATCATTGCCAACTCACAGTTTTAGACATAGCTCTCTTAAAAAATATCATGCTTCCTGTACGACTCATACAAGTCGTACACGAACTTGATTCAGATCATCGCCCGGTTGTTTTACAGGTCACAATTCAGACTTCACCCAGCCGTCGGTTAGGGTGGCTGATTACGCGAAACTCGTTCAATATTTTAAAGAAAATCCGTCGTCTAGTAGTTTAGACAGGGTTCCTGACGTGTTAGTGTCTAAAGCCGACGCGAATTCGGCCATCGATTATCTGGTTGATTATCTCCAGACCGCCGTCAGGGTGACCTCGAAAGTGGTACAAGCGGCGAACGATCGCCGTTTTATACTCCCTGACGACGTAAAGCATTGATCACGGAAAAGAACGCCGCGACTCGAGCTTACAACGCTTACCCGTCTGTAGAGAATCGCGACCGTTTACGTTCGTTACGAAAAACAGTCAAGTCTCGTATTTCTGAGATCAGGAGCGATAGGTGGGACAGACTCCTGGAGGGTCTCCAGCCTTCTCACCTGTCGTACTGGACTCTAGCGCGAACTCTCAAATCAGATATGATCACTCCAATGCCACCTCTCGACAGAGGCCCCGGGTTGTCTCCCGCGTTCGATAGCATAGATAAAGCAGAATGCCTTGCCGCAAGCTTAGAAAAACAGTGTTCGCCAAACACTGATAACACTGACCCTTTCCATAACGGATTAATCTAATCAGCTGCGGAGCATGCACTCGCATCTCCTCTGACGGATACCCTAACCGCGATCACTTTCGATGAAGTTGCAGGCGCAATCAAGCGTCTCAAGCCTAGGAAGTCCCCAGGTCCCGATGGGATCAGGAACGAGGTTTTGAAACTCCTTCCTGATCGCATCATAGCTCTATTGGTCTGCGTCTTTAATGCGGCCATGTCCCAGGGTCACTTTCCGGCTGTCTGGAAAAAGGTCATAGTAATAGGTATTCATAAGCCCGGCAAGAAAGCTACGCTTCCCGTTAGCTATCGCCCCATTAGTCTGTTAGATACCTTAGGAAAACTTTACGAGCGGCTCTTTCTTAACCGTCTCCAGTTCTCGATTACAGATTTAAAATGAATACCACCTAAGCAGTTCCGATTTCGCGTCGAACACTCTTGCACGAATCAAAAACACCGCCTCACGGAGTACAATTTCTCTAAATTTAACGCCGATCCGAAACGCAAACTGAAACGCACAATTGCAGTCTTCTTCGATGTCGCCAAGGCCTTCGATAAGGTCTGGCACAGAGGACTTATCCATAAATTAAGTAAATCTCGCGTATCCGATAGGTTAATTCATATTATCCGCGATTATCTCACTGATAGGACAATCCGCTTCAGAGTGGATGGTGAACTATCGCTGCCCTACCCGATACGCTCAGGTGTACCACAGGGATCCATACTCGCGCCCACGCTCTTCAATCTGTTCATCAGTGACCTACCTCGGTCTCGGGGGGTCGAGGTAGGTTGTTACGCTGACGATACCGTTATTTACACTTCCGGCTAGCAGTCGGACTTTCTTAGGAAGCGCATCGAAAAAGCCGTTCATACTCTCGGTGAATGGTTTCGTCGATGGCGCATAAAAGTCAATCTCGACAAGAGTGCCGCAATACTCTTGATCCCACGAAACGCTCTAATAACTTTGAGCCCATCAGGCTATACGGAATCAATATC
The DNA here is from genome assembly GCA_014332785.1 of Antheraea mylitta. Taxonomy (NCBI): domain Eukaryota; kingdom Metazoa; phylum Arthropoda; class Insecta; order Lepidoptera; family Saturniidae; genus Antheraea; species Antheraea mylitta. The sequence goes on along the minus strand of JACEII010000105.1, from coordinate 283,647 downwards.
CCTTGGGTCGAAGAGGTCCAATATATCGGTGTTACATTAGATAGACATTTAAAGTTCAATTCACATTTGGACAGAGTGCGAAACAAAGCCGCTATGGTCTTGGGTCGCCTCCATCCGTTGCTTTGTTATAACAGTAAGATGTCCCTCAGATACAAGCTCACTTTGTATACGACGTATAACCGTCCCGTGATGACATATAGCTGCCCCATTTTTGCGCATATGTCCGAAGATAACTTTCATAAGCTGCACGTTCTCCAAAATCGTGTTTTACGTAAAGTGACCGGTGCCCCGTGGTACACCCGGAGAGTCGATCTCCATAGAGACCTAGAGATCCCTTCTATCTGGGCGTACGTAAAATCACTTACGATTAGTTATTTTGAAAAAGCCCCGAATCATACCAGTCCGCTAGTGGTATCCGCCGCAAGCTATGATCCCGCACCTAACGCTGCGCGTTATAAAAGACGTCCGCGACACATTTTTACCGACCCTCCTTATTCAATCACGTCAGCGAACGATCAGTACCAGCCTGTCCCTCGAAACAGCGTGTTCATGCCCACGCCCGCGTATCCCCAGATCACGCCGCCGTGGTCTGGGGGTTAATTTCGCTCCCGCACACCCGATTAGGCCTCCCATGGCAACGGCTTAAGCCTAGGTTCGATCCCTCGGTAGGGAGCCCTTGAGTGCGTTGCTTGCGCGATACGGTGACACACAAATATACATCACTGCTACAGTACTACGCGATCACTCCCACACATGTGTGTATATAACAAATTAAGCTTTGCCGCCATTTTCTATTCATAATATGTTTAAAAAGGCAAGCTTATTTATAGTTATACAGACACATGGACGTAATTTGTATTATGCAAAAAGACTTACTTATGCCAAGAATGATAAAAGAGATCCAATCAAAGAGTATTTAATAGCCCCAGCACGCCGTTTCATACAACAGTACCTGGGCGACCGAGCCTAACTTGGCTCTTTAAAAAACATTAAAATAAACTGTTAGGTTTGCCTTATACAATTAACACTTTTTTTACAAAAAATAATCTCTTCTGCTGTCACTCGGATTCGAACTGGGGTAACACGGAATTTCCAGCAACCGATTTCTATTTGAGCTACTTTTGTTTTGAAAGCGGCGGCGAAAATTACCTTTATATTCTAGCTATATTCTTTCATTGCCTAAAAACTCAGTTAAAAAAGTATTCTATGAATGAAATCTAGATAGATAGATAGATCTAGCTAGATCGATTTATTGTCCCCGAAACTACCTACATACCATGTTTCACGGAAATAGATGACGCCGTTTCCGAGATCCTGAAGATATACAAATATAAAAATATAAAAGAATTGCTCGTTTAAAGGTATTAGATAGATAGATTGCTGGAGCGTTGTAATGTTCGAAATTCCAGTACGCCGTTTCACACAACATTACTGGAGCGGTGTAATATTCGAAATTCCAGCACGCCGTTTCATACAACATTGCTGGAGCGTTGTAATGTTCCAAATTCCAGCACGCCGTTTTATACAGTACTGCTGGGGCGTTGTAATGTTCCAAATTCCAGCATGCCGTTCCATATAACATTGCTGGAGCGTTGTAATCTTCCAAATTCCAACACGCCGTTTTATACAACATTACTGAAGCGTTGCAATGTTCCAAATTCCAGCATGCCGTTTCATACAACATTGCTGGAGCATTGTAATGTCCGAAATTCCAGCATGCCGTTTCATACAACATTACTGGAACGTTGTAATGTCCGTAATTCCAGCACGCCGTTTCATACAATACTGCTGGAGCATTGTAATGTTCCAAATTCCAGCACGCTGTTTCATATAACATTGCTGGGCCGTTGTAATGTTCCAAATTCGAGCACGCCGTTTCATACATTGCTGGAGCGTTGTATCGTTCCAAATTCAATAAACGCTCCTGCAATGCATTTGATTTGTTCTGTCCTTAAATTCCATAATTCGCGTGTTGATTTTTCGTAAATAATGACAGTATTTCCATGCTGGTTTCAGAAAATTATATTTATTACATATTTCGATTGTCAGTCGTGTTCAGCACTCTTGTTAGGGTGCACAACAACACAATTCTATTACTTTACAAAAAAAGTTGAGGCAGTTATATGGACTGCTGATAGCAGTGAAAACTCAAAACAAATGAAATAAATGTGTTCTTTGAATTTTCATATAATCTATAGTGTGAATGACGTTATTTTAATTGCTTAACTTATTTATTGAAATTATTAACATTAGTGTGGTTTTCATATCTATTGGGACTCGGAGCATTAATTATATACATTTTTATAAAGTCTCACCTGTACCACGCTCGACTGATGCAAGTTACACAAACTCAATACGGGCAGGTCATGTTTAAATATGACGTGCATTTTGAATTTTTGTGCAAAAAAATTCCAGGTGTCTTGAAATCCTTAATACATATAATAAGAATGTAAAATTAAAGTATCTGTACTTTATCAATTTTCGTGAAAAAAAAATGTTACAGGTGTCTAGTAATCTAATTACTATAATAAAATTGTAACAAGTCGTAAGTTGTACATTAAATATTTTTTGAAAATTTTAATCAGGGTAGACTATGTTATCGATATAGAAGCCAAAAATAATCTTTTTACAATTTTTGTCTGTCTGGTTCTAGGCTAATTAAAAAAAAAATCACATATAATCTGGGCATATCTTTGCGTGAGTCCGTGGATAGTTTGGATTCATAATTGGAAACGGTAGTTATGGCTGCAATTGGGTACCAGTTTTATTAATATCTTTCGCGTTTAAAAATACATTTGAAACCAGTGATAAACAATTTGGTGCAGACGAAGTTGCACGGGCCAACTGGTCTATACTAATATTATAAAGAGGTAAAGTTTGTGAGTTTGTGACGTTGTAGGGGGTAATCCCAGGAACTACTGGTCCGATTTTTTCAATGTTATATAACTCATTTATCGAGGAAGGTTATAAGCTATACATCATTACGCTAAGACCAATAGGAGCGGGGCACCAATGAAAAATGTTTACAAATCGGGAATTTTTTTCCTCTCGAAGATACCGCTGCGTATTAACGGACGAAGTCGCCGGCAGAGACTGGTAACTAGTAAAATACATTTCAATCACTTAGGTCACCTCATGCTTAGTGATTACCACCGTCCATAGACACTTGCATCGGTGAACTCTATCAAAAGACATTGTAATTTTAATGACTACGTGACTTGAATACAGGAGATAATACTTTCAGATGGACATTTAGATGATTTTATTAGTTACCGTTTTTGACATTAAGTTCCACGCGGACGGAGTCGCGGGCACAGCTAGTTCATAATATGAAATCTTGTGATATATTTTGTGACTGAACCCCAAGCTTCACACTTTTTGTCTTGAAGCATTAACAAGCGCTATTGTTCTTTGGTACTAATTTAATATACCATAAAAAGATTAAATTTAGATATGAAGTGTAGCGAAATGTGAATAGGTAAACCCGAATTGCATCATGGTCTAGCTTAATTAAATAAAAACTTGATATTTAACAAAATGATGTGATTTGTATTTACATTTTACAGATTAAGTTAGGGTTGGCTTAAGGTCACAAAAATAGTATATACTATGTTAGCTACCCACCTCCGGTACCCCTCGTCACATTCAAGACACGAGATACTAGCGCCACATATTAGAGATACGCATTGATACTAGCGCCACA
>JACEII010000105.1:268885-279934 GCA_014332785.1 Antheraea mylitta | reverse complement strand
TTGATACTAGCGCCACATATTAGAGATACGCATTGATACTAGCGCCAAGCGCCAACATATAAGACAGACACATTAACATTAGCGCCATTTTATTTAAAGATACATAAATAAGAATTATTATAATGATATAGATTTCAATGAGACATAAATAGGAATTGGTATTATTCATTTATTACTTGCATAACATTAGTTTTATGATAATAATAGTAATTGCTTTGACTTCCATAGTTTGACCTATAAAGGGTTAGATGTCTCTACTCTACACACATAATTGTATGTCTAAACATATTTCAGGTACATAAATAACAATGATTTTATAATATATAATTGATGTACGTAAATAATATTAATTTGTTCGTTAATTATTACCTTTGTGTTACTTAATACATATAGTAGAATTAAAAGTAAATGGTAATTAATTGCTTTGAGTTATATAGTTCATCTTATAAATTACTAGCCTCTGCCCGCGACTTAGTTCGCGTGAACATAGTTAATTTGGGCTAACTGATATGCAGCGAAAGCTCTCAAGAGGAAGAAACACCGCGATTTTTAAACATTCCTCATTGTTGCTCCGCTCCTATTGGTCTTAGCATGATGATATATAGCCTATAACCATTCTCGATGAATGAGCTATATAACAATGAAAGAATTTTTCAAATCGAACTAGTAGTTCCAGAGATTACTCCCTACAACGTCACAATTCACAACGTCACAAACTCACAGACTTTACCTCTTTATAATATTAGTATAGATATAGTTCGGCCTATAAAAGGCAAGATGTCGGTGTTTTTTTTTTTTTCTTTTTGTTTTAGTCTGCAGACTCCTGGTCCGCACCTTTTTTTTGCTTAGATGTAGTTTTTTTTTTTTTTTTTACGTAAAAATCGTATCCGTGAGCATATATATGTATATATATATATTATTAGTAATGTATTAAATATTCACTGTTTAATTTTTATTAACTTTTTTTAAATGGTTTAATGATGTTATTGTTTTTATAGCGCTTGCATTTCCATTCTTTATGGCCATTTTTAGGTTGTAATCCACAATATCCCGTGCCGGAGCGTCCACGGCCCGACGAATGAACCTACTTATCGCGTCGTCAGTAACGTCGGTACAGTAGACACAGGTGTCGGTGTGTCTAGATATTGCCACTATAGCATGTGAAACGCTATCGTGGATTTGTACCCTTCTGCTCTTTGTTTGCAGGATCACCACCGATTTGAAGGTCAGTCCCTGGGATTCATGGACTGTCAGAACGCGCGATCCTTCCCCTACCCCGTAGCCCTTTTTTATCAGGGCTTTTTTCTCCTCCTGTGTGTGTACCAGGAAGAGAGTATCGGGAATGTTTGAGGGTATTCGTTCGCCCTGATAGCCCCTGATGCTTAGAGATCTTACTATCGGTTTCGGTGAATATATACCGTCGTATACTTGACTCAATGCATAGGCTACATCCATCGGGTTCCTGTAAGTGCAGGTGAGCTGTTTGTTAATACTGGCTACGGCCGTTGGTCTGGTATATGCCATCCGAAATAAATTTTCCCGGTCGATGTAGGGTAGTTGGTTGATATCTCCAATGAGGAGAATTTCGCTTGCTTCCGCCAACCGACCGGCAGTCAGGATTGCTCCGAAATGGTTCATGAGAGCCTCATCCACGATTAGCCTTGGACGTTTATCATGCTCTCTGAAACCATTTACTAATATGGACGCCATGGTGCGCGCACGCTTTTCTGCTTTTTTGCCGTGTGCCTGCACCAGTTTCTCCTGTAGATCTTTTGCCGCTTCGGTTGTGGTAGTCGCTACAGCGTCCCTCTCCACATTGAAGTTTTTAAGATGTCGGTGTTATCTGAGCATTCCTTTGTGAATAGTACTGTAATGCGTAACTGTGGCCAAATAAAGAGTGAAAGTAACTACGAAGTATATGTCGTATACACTTGCTAACAACTATTATACTCGTCTATAATCAATATATACATACATATAATAAGAATGTAAATCTAACGTTTCTGTTCTTTTCGAGAAAAAAAAATGTTGCATTTGTCTAGGAATAAGTACACTTCAATCACATTTCAATCATTTTTAGAAATGTCTGTCTGTCTGTTTGTATGACTACACATCACTTCTAAAGTACTAAGTTCGCAATAAAACCTCAGAAAATCATGAAGCTTATCCTCAGGAGTAACTCATTGTTTGTTTCATTAAAATTGGTCAACTCTATCAAAAGCTATTGTAATTTAAATGACGACTGGAATTAAGTACGAGAGAAGAGTAGTAATCTATACTAATATTATAAAGCTGGAGAGTTTGTTTGTTTAGTAGGTTAAACGTGCTAATCTTGGGATGGTTGGTCCGATTTAAAAAATTCTATCACGTAAGATTTGCACGTATCAGGCAACAGCCGAAGCCGAGGTGTGCCGTTCAAACCTTGAGCTAGTTGTCAAATAAAATCGGCTAAGTGTCTTAAGCGTTCGCCTTAGTAGTCCGGGGAAGCTTTTAAGACCTTGCTAGGTCTATAGCGTAGTCAGTTTGGGAGAAAAAAATCCGCGTCAGCTAGTAGTTGCTATATCAGTAGGAAGATATCCGATATCTGCGTAGTCCGGTGAAGCTGTTAAGACCTTGCTAGGTCAATAGTGTATTCAGTTGGAGAAAAAAAAATCGATATCTATTAAATGCAATAAAATGTCTCGATTACCTTTCACATATAAAATGTATTTTAGTTTATTTCAATTTAATAAAAAAAAAGAGTGTGCGTACTTATGCACACGCGTTAGAAGTTATACTTCTTTGGCGTAACAAGATAAAAATATTTTATTCAAAAATTTTATCTTTCGCCTTATTCTACGTTTGTAGAAAAGACGACACTAACAATAGAAAAAAGGTATTTAATACATTGAAAGTTTTAATACAAAGAAATACAAAACAACAAAATGTTGACTATAGCTAACTTCAGGGAGTCGGTTTTTCGTAATGGTATGCGCGCGCATCGTAAAATTTACGCTCATCATTTTTTCGTAACGCGCCTAAAGTTGTATAACTTAGAAAAAATAGGTATTTTGTTATTTTTGTCGCTATTACGGAAATAATTAACAATGAATGAAAACAAAGCTTGTCACATTCGTGACGCATCTAGCGTAAAAAAACCCAATAACAAACCTTATACAAAGATACACATTGAAGTTTTCCATTTACAAATTGTCTAAGGTAATTTTCATATATTATTATTTGTTTCCTGTTTATTTATAAAAATTTACATTTTTTTTTATGTCATAGGATTGAAACGAACATGGGTGTCACCTGATGTTAAGTGAGCACCACCGTCCATAGATACTAGCAACACCAGGGGAATTGTTACTGCGTTGTCAGTCTGTGTTTGGGGGGTAGGGGTAAGAGTGGAGAGGGACGAAGAGAAGAGAGGGTTAGGGCCTCCGGTGCTTTCATTGACCGAGCGAAACGAAACAATACAAGCACTGATACTTCACGTCGGTTTTCTATGACGTCACCCTGGCAATTCTTATACAGACCCATGTGGTTAAGGTCTGTTAGTCTTTTTTTGCGCCTCCCACCAACTCGTTAGAGAAGGCCGAAGGTCTTCTCTCTTAGGGCACTGATCGGGGCCTTGCTGAGGAGCCAGCACTTGTCGGGTCAGGTAGAATTACTGCAGAGGTCGTTCCTGCACACCCGGCTAAATGGTGCAAGAAAACACCGAGCAGCTTAGTCAGTAAATATTTTGGACTCCCACTTCTGATATTCGCAAGATCTGTAAAAATATTAAATAACGTCTTCATCGATATTACCTCTTGTTGACCTGATGTAAGCTGGGGGCCTACCTAAGTTGCTTATCGACAATCACTAACGCAAATAGAAAACGGAAAAAAATGTATGGAGATAACATATCTGAACGATAGATTACGTGATTTTATCACTCCTAGGTAGGCCCCCTGTTTTACTGCGTTATTTATGTGTTTATTTTTATCTGTACTTATTGTATTTTGTGTGTATTTTAGATTGCCACTAGGTATTTAGAAAATTAAATGTTTCTTAAGGATTGCATGTAAGAGATCACCATAAACCCGCCTAACTCAATCAACATCAACACAATCGAGAACCAATTTGGGTCAGCATTCTCCTATTTATCGAATGTGTTCTTCGTATAACAACATTCAAAAAGACATAGATTTGTTCCTCTGTTGTCCTTTAGCCTCATTCAAAACTAAATTAAAACAATATTATCATAAATGCTCTTGAAATTAATTCAATTTTTAAACTGTCTTTTTTCCTTTTATTTTGTGTATAACTGATAGTATTATTTTTATTTATAACTGATAGTATTAGTTGCTTAAGTTAAATTTTAGATTTAGTTATTAATCTTCTATATTTTTCCTACATACGCACCGTTCAAATAACGTAAGCTGTGTTTACGTCTAGAAGTGTTTAGTCTTAAGTTTGTTTATGGAATACATAATTTCAATTTGTAAGATTGAACACAGTTTTATAGATAAAAAAAAAAAAACTGTACACGTATAGTGTAAAATGCTATTTATTTTTGATTCTTTTCGAGGTGTGCAATACTCTTTATTACTATTTAAACTAACCACAATGTAACAATAAGTGTTATATATGTTGTTTTTTTATATCATAGGAGGCAACCTACTCCTTTCTTAAAGGCCGGCAACGGCATTTGTGATTCTTCTAGTTTCACAGGTGTCCATGGACGGCGGTGATCACTTATCATCAGGTGACCCGCATGTTCGTTTGCCGCCAATAGTATAAAAAAAAAAAGGCAAACTAACAGGCGGTTTACCTGATGTTAAGTGATTATCGCCGTCCATAGACACTAGCAACACCAGGGGAGTCGCAAGTGCGTTGCCAGCCTGTGTTTGGGGGTATGGGGGAAAGAGGAAAATGTTGAGGGGAGAGAAAGGGGGAGGAAAGGTGGGCTTCCGGTGCTCTCACTGACCGAACGTAAAATGAAATAGCTTGTTGGAGCTAACGAGCACAAGTGAAGTTTATTAAGGTTATAACAGATATGTCAATTGTTTCTTACAAGATATCATAGATGGCAGCACATTCAAGTTATTTTAATACAGATGATACAACAGAACGAAACGCAACAATGCTGGCACTGTTACTTCACGTCAGTTTTCTGTGAGAGAGGGGTACTAACTCCGGGCCATCTATGCTAAAAGCAATGATAGTTCCAGCGTGGCTTTATCACCTCCAAAATATATGAAAGAATCCCGCCATCCAAGAGCTATTCCAGCGTACTCTGCATAAACCTTTAGAATTTAATAAACAATATTTGGTGTTGACATTTATAAACATAGTACGTAGTTAATGCGCAGATTGATGATATGAGATGCCGCCGCTTACTACCCTATTTACTAAGTGGAGAACCACACTTCGGACATCAACGCGACCACCCGATCAAAGAGCCGCCAACCTACGTTAATTGCGGGGGCAACCCTCTAACAACGCGACACTAAGCCTAGTGTACAGAAGGTAAATTTAGAAACCGGAGAGTACGCCCCATCGCCTGATCAGGGGATGCCGGAAGAGCGAAGGTGAATGAAGGTGATCATTAAATTCGGTAGGTGGTAGAGCCACGCTGAAACTTACTGGTTTCAGCGTGAATGGGTTGGCTCGCCAGGGGTAGTACCCTCTCACACAAAACTGACGTGGAGTAACAGTGCTTGCTTTATTGCGTTTCGTTCAGTCAGCGAAAGCGCCGGAGGCAAGCCTCACCTTCCTTCTCCTCTTCTCCCTTTCTTCTCCCCCTTTTCCTTCGTACCAAACACATGCTGGTAATGCACTTGCAACTTTCCCGGTTTTGCAAGTGTCTATGGACGGCGATGAACACTTAACTTCAGGTGACCAGCCTGTTCGTACAACCGGAAATAGTTTTATAATATTAGTATAGATAATATAGATAAAAGAAGCCGTGGATGGCTTTTAGTTATCTGAAACAAAACAACTGACGAATGCTTTTATTCTAAACACAATAATACCTAATCGTCTTCTCATTACGATTCAATGCAACTCAAGGATCTAATGTTCTAAACTCGACCTCTTGGCTATAGAATAAATTTAACAGCACGTAATAATACTGATTTCTATATGCCAATAACAAAGGACTAGGTAAGTTAAAAGGTTAGAGATAAACAAGACTACAATAGAATGACACTTGGCAATGTTAAAAGCTAATAAGCAACTGCGACTTGGTTATGTTGATTGGTATTTAACCTGCGAATATATTTAGTGGTAATTGACAATTATATCACTGCGTATTAATAAATAAAGTCCTCTGTTGCGTCTGTCTGTCTGTTAGCGATAAACTCAACAACTACTAAGCGGATTTTCATGCGATTTTCACCAGTAGATAAAATGATTCATAAGGAAGGTTTAGGTATTTAATTTGTCAATGGTTTTTGATGTGAATCTATAGACGCGGATAAATTTGATTGTTGGCGTGGCGAGCGGGTGAGACGTGGCGATACGATGCCATGCCCAAGCGACTGTCCGCAATCTCTCTTGCCGCACTGAGCTCGCATACCTATAGTGTAATTTGAGATTCGTTTCAGCATGAATGGGTCGGCTCGGCACCGGTAGGAGCACCCGACCCACAGAAACACCGACGTGAAGTAACAGCGCTTGGGTTGTTGGGTTTCGTTCCATCAGTGAGAGCACCGTGTGCCCACCTCCTCTCTCCACCTCCCCCCATTCCAAACACAGGCTATAAACGCACTTACAACTCTTCGGGTATTGCTAGTGTCTATGGACGGCAGTGATCACTTAACATCAGGTGACCCACCTGTTCGTTTGCCTACTAAGATATAAAAAATAACCTACTCTCTTCTCGTAGTAATACTAATCTAGAGTCATCAGTTACAATAGTCAAACTAAATATTAATCGAGGATATGCTTTGTGATTTTCTTAGTGAGGTAATATTGATAATATTTTAGCCATTCTTCGTGCTATTGACTTACTATTGACTGTATCAGGGGTGTTGCTAATGACCTGAGACGCCATTGGTCGACGTTATCGGCCGTTCGTGGCTCAGCTGAATGCTGTAAAAGGCGAGTCTGTCGAGTTATCGAGGCTCCGTCGTCACCCCGTACGAGGTCGCCCGCGAGCACCGCTGCTCCGACCTACGCGACTATGCGCAAGTCAAGCGTTCCTTCGTCCACTCTGCTTCCTGCATCGAGCTGACGATCAGAAAAAGGCCCTTTTCAGGGCCAACCAGACCCTCATTCAACGACTTCAGCTTCACCCACGGATTCTGCCACTGCCAGAACGAAGACCGCCGCCACGCCCATGGGACACCGCACCACCGTGCCTGCACCTCGTCCGTCGACTTCGGATGCGCGTCAGTCGCCGCCCGGCGCGGCGTCCGCTTCGACAGAAACATACGAGAGTGATATACTCACTCTCGCCCAGCTAATTTTAGCTGGGGCTCTGTCGGAAGGGATGCTACGCTGGATGGCACTGTTCCTGCGCGTCCAGGATGCCGCAGCAGGGGGCCTCAAGCCTATTCCGGAAGACGCGGCGACGCTCCAAGCGCCGCCCGCGGTATTTTCGCGCCACTCGCGATCTCGGACGCGCCGACTAGTTCGCTCGGTCGAGCGCTGCGTTGCAAGCGCAGCGAATCCGAAGCTGCGCCCACGATCGATCGCGCAACCGAACCATCTTCACCATCTGAAGTCCAGCCACAGAAGAAGAAAGCCTGCACCAAGACAATTGTACAGACGCCATCCGACATCGATTCCCCAGCGGCGCAGGTGCGAGCACCCGCACCCATCCCCGCTCCACCGCGATCACCCGCGGAACCCTGATTTGCAACCACCGGGCGACAGTGCTGCCACCGTGGTTGAACAACCGAAGCCTACCGTATCCGACGCAAAAGGACCGCGCTATCCTCCGATTGTGGTCGAGAGCTCCCGCAACTGGGTCGAGCTACTCTGAGAGTAGTCAGTTGGAGAAGAAGTTGGGGCACGGGCCCAATGTACGCGCCTACGGGAACGGGGTGCGATTCATCCCGGTAGATGTACATGAATATCGCATCACAAGAGAATTCATGGAAAATGTTGAAGGGGCGAGCTGGTTTACATACACCGCCCCCCCTCTCATCAAGGCCTTAAGGTCACCATTCGCGGCCTGCCAATAGGAGTCAACCCACAGGACATTACCGAGGTCCTCGTACGAGAGGGCCTCGAAGTAGAATACGCCCGTGAGATTAACGGCCGACGCGGCAGAGCCGGGTGCATTTACTATGTCGTGCTGAAGAGGACGCCCGGGCTAATACCCGCCATATACAACATCTCTACGTTACTGTGCATGCCAGATGTTAGAATAGAAGCCTGGAGGGGAGAACGCCGGCTGGCGCAGTGTTTTCGCTGCCAACAGTTCCGGCACTCCTCTCTACAATGCTATCGGCCAATAGCCTGCGTGCGGTGTGGGGGCCCGCACCCAGCCCGCCAATGTGACCGCCCGAAGGACGAGCCAGCGACCTGCATCACCTATAAGGGCGCCCACTCGGCCAACAATAAGATGCGCTGCCCCGTTTTTAAACGGGAGCTTAGAAATCGCCGTGCCAGTAACATGGCTAAGACCGGCCACGCGCGACTCACAGAAGCCAAATCGGCCCCTAGGGTGGTTGAAGAGACGACGGCGGCGAGCCTTATGGCCCCTGCTAACGATCCTCCCACCAGAGGCCCTAAGGGAAGCAGGAGGAAGAAGAAGAGAGGCCCCAAGCAAACATACCAACAACCACCAGAAGAAGACGCCCGACCAGAGACGCCATTAGGCCTCATTACCGCCTACTGGAAAGAGCTAGATGCTGCTCACCCGAGGGAAGCTCATAAGATCGATGCCAAGTTCGAGAAGAAGATATCACTTCTAAAACGTAAGATGGCAGAGGAAAATAGACGCCCTACCACCGCAGAGACCACCGCACCACCAGACACCACAGACGCAGTACCCGTAGAGGACGATAGACGACCGCAGGGGCAAGCCGTCTAAACGGCACAACCCCCGAGAATGAAGACCCGCCCGTCGTTACGGGAGGTGAGTAATGCCTCAGCCAGAGGGGTCACTCTGATGCTGACCCCCCGCACGCCCTGCGCAGCAGAGGATGGGCGAGATGAAGTCATCGCGGCATTCTCTCGGAGGGCTTTCTTGCGGGAGCATTCTCGCTGGCATTCTCGCTCAGATAGTTACCGTACGAGTAACAGTTCATGTTAACTATGTTAATGGTGAAGCTGTTAAGACCTTGATGGGTCAATAGTGTAGTCATTTCGAGAAAAAAAAAAAGTTAACTATGTTCAGTGTTGTATTTTTGTATTTACTAATGTTGTATTTGATTGTTTTTGGTGGACTGGACCTGACATGTCCTGACGTGTCTGAGGGTCTGGTCTTGACCTGACCTGACATATCGGAGGAACTGGCCAGTGAAGGGCATCACGAAGCGTGAACATGGCTCATACTAGTGCGGAGCGTCGGCACATCCGCATCGAGTACGATATATAGCCGTGTTTAATAGTATATTGCTGAATCGGCTGTTAGAAGTTAAAACGTTTTTATTATTATTTTTTTGATAGATGTGATTGATTCTGCTAAAAATATTATTATATTATAGTATAATAATAATATAGTATGGAAGTATAGATTAATGTTTCCATTTAACAACACTCACTCAAACCCTAACATTTATAATTTGACAACTGTAGAAACAATATTAAAACTCCTATATGAATAATTTTTGTTTTAGCTATACTTGACTGTTAAGCTTATTCTTATTGTTATCATACTCTGTTTTTTTTTTCTTTCACCCCAATACCGCCAGTTTGTTGGAACAAATTGTCTTTTAGCATTAAATCCCCCAGTGTATGAATTAAAAAAGGGAGTAAAATATTCATGAATATACTCATATGAAGCCACAACTTTGTACCTCTTTTTAAGAGAATTGGGTGAACGATTGAACATTAAATTTGGCATAGTTAAAGTTTATACGGAGGAGAAGTACAGAGATCTATTTTTTTCATAAAAAAGCATTAGAAATACATTAAATTAATTAAATTGTACATTACTAACACTGTTGCGTGAAATTTACACAACATATACACATGTAAATAAAAAAGACAGTTTGACAGATCCGTCATTTTACTCTTACGTTCCAATTACCTACCTTTTCAATATTTTCAACATGACTGATGTTCCGTTCCTTACATGCCCTTTAAATGAACTGGTCAAGTTGTATGTTAATTTTTTTTTATTTTTTACTTCTTATTTCAACCCAATTGTACATATGACTCGTATATATAATGAGCTTGCAAGCAAACGCATTTAATTAGACATATTTGACCATCGGGCATTCAAATTAAAAAAAAACAATTCAACACATTTTATATCCATGACCATCTCAACAACAGTTTCTATATTATATTTTAATATTTATTATTTGTTTGCCAACTTGTTCTTTTTTTTCTTCCATGTGGTAATTTTTGTTTTCATAATTGAATTCATTTGAACTTTTTCGTTTATTCTTTTATATATAGTTTTTTTAATTCAATGTTTCTAAATATTTAAACAATTATTATTTCCTTATTATTATTATGATGTGTAAGTTAAGTTTCTATGTGATAAAGCGTTTTAGGTCTTAAGTTTAGTTTACTTTTTTTATTATTGCTATTGTATTATTATTTTTGATTGTTGACTGTTGCTTTATCCATGTGTAAATAAATGAATAAATAAATAATAATATATTATTTAAAATTATAATATACATGAATAACTAATTGATAAATAATTAGTCACTACTAAATTTATAGAAACACTGAAATAATGATTATACTCTTTAGTCTTATTGAACGTAAAAATATTTAATTGACAGTTGTTATCTACCTTCATCCGGTGCTGCTCGTCAGATTCAAGACACGAGATACTAGCGCCAAAATATTAGAGACATACATTAAAACACTAGCGCCATTTTATTAAAGATGCATAAATAAGAATTATTATAATCATATAGATTTCAATGAGACATAAATAAGAATTGA
>JACEII010000105.1:253937-268875 GCA_014332785.1 Antheraea mylitta | reverse complement strand
TACGTAGCATGTGTTTCGTACTTACAATTGTATTTAAAAGAGTATTTCTGTAATTGTACATGTTCTCAAAACGTATTTTTTTAATAAAATTCAAAAAACGCGTGTGTAGCCGTTTATGAAGGTAAATTTATTGATAAATCCGGATAATGCAGACAGCAAAGCCAACATTCATTAGCGAACTGCAATAATAGTGTAAATGTGACATCATATTACATGACAATTTTATTAGAAACATGCCGATTCTACTATCATTTTTTTAACGCCTTTTTATTAACTTCTATATGTTATATTCACACAATAATTGATTAGCTCGTCTTCCGATTTATATACATGGAAAAGTTAATTGATTCAAATATTGCACTTATGTGGTTACAAAATGCATATAATTCAAACCCGATTAGGCCTCCCACGGCAGCGGCTCAAGTCTGGGTTCGATCCCTCGGTAGGCAGCCCTTGAGTGCGTTGCTTGCGCGATACGGTGACATACAAATAAACATCACTACTACAACACTACACGATCACTCCCACACACGTGCACGCTACACGCTTACACATGAAAGTGGAAGAGTTTACTTTTTTTCCCTTATCAAACTGAAAAGCTCTCAATTTTCCGATAATAAATATGTGGAGTTGTTGAGGCGTGTAGCTTGGTACACATATACATTTCAACAACTCATACATATATGAATGGTTGGCTAGATTAGCTAAGATAGGTCGCGATTTTGCATGCAACAGGTAACAGTCAAGCCGAGGTGTGCTGTGCACCCTTGAGCTGGTTGTTAAAATGGAATGGTGAAGCTTTTAAGACATTGCTGGGTCAATAGCGTAGAAATTAGGAGAAAAAAAGCATGTAATTCAATTTTTTCGAACTAACTACACAGCCTGGCAGATCTTCACGGTTTCACTGGACTACAAAAACGCACCGTTTATATACTGCACTTTATTGGAGTATCTGTGTCATTGTAGTCTGTATTTTGAAGGTCTTGAGACACGTACTGGAGACGTTAAAATCGAGGTTGTTCTCAGCCCTTTATGTACCTTTGTGGACGACCTACCGTGAGACTTTAACACTGTTTGTTGTTGATTGTGTAAGGAAATAGTCTTCTTAATCGTGCACACGTCCTAAATACCTTCAATTGGTAATTAATACGAATGTTTCCTCGTAACATTATTACTATTTATCAAACCAGAAAAACAAGACTGTCAACTGCATTATTTTAAATATTAATTAGCATATTATTAAAACACTTTTAAATGCTAGCTCAATGTCAATAGATTGTATGTATTTTTTGGAACGAAGTTCCTTATCGCGCGTTGTGAAAGGGGGCTAGACGGAAAAAATTCTTACGAAAAGTTGTCACGACACTTTTTGCTATAGTAAGCTATTGTAAGCTGTGCGGCGTCGTATGTTTCTCTGTCTGTCTCTCTCTCTCTTATTAGAAAGCAAGCTAGATATTTTCATTTCTATTTCGCATTGAACAGTGTGGTGTCGCGACGATTATTTTTGTTGAGTGTATACAGGTTTTTTGTAAATAATAAATAATAATAATGATCCCAAACATATGTTTCCTACTTTAGTTACCACAAGCCAATTATTACGAAAATTGAGCTTACTCATTAAGTTTATATAACACTATATTTGTTAATAAAAAAAAAAATTATAACTTAAAAAAAAAATATTACAATTCCTTCACTAATTAATCGAAAGGAACTTCGTTCCATCCGGGTGTCCCTTGACACCTCTCAAGTTTTTTTTTAATCATACTTCTTTGACGCATTACGTACTATCGTCAAGAGTAATTTTTAACACGCCTCAATGTTGACGCACGATGAAGTTAACACCGTGATGAAGTTTACACATTTATGAAGTGAAACATCTATAGACGGAGGGGAAACCTGATTGTTGGCGTGGTGACACAAAACACGAACTTTGCACTGTTAACGAAATACTCAAAAACATTTGCAACCCTATCTGTATAGACATAAGATTCAAACTGTTTTGTCAAACGCTAGTTTGTTACGCGGCACGCGCCGATGATTTAGCGCCTTTGGATAAATGCCGTCAAATAAACCGCGCCTGCTCCTACTTGAATTTGTGTATTTAATAAAGTTGTATATTTATGTAATAAAATAAATAAACAGTCAATATTGTATGGAACAAATTTGTAATGCTTTATCTTTTCTTTATGCCATAGCTGATTCCTGTCGTAATCTGTTCTTTTATGCATATAACTTATACAAAACAATTTTGATGTTTCATATCTGCTAGGTGTCCCGTGATGGCCTATTTTTTACTCTATCTTATCGAATCAAAATTAAAAAAAAAAAAAACAATTTAGACCCTGAGAAGATGTTTATGAACGTCAAAACTACCACGTGTTTGTACAACGACCCACTCATAGAATTGAATCGGGTAAGAATCTCGATCGGGCTTCTTTTTATATCAAACTAGCATTTGCCCGCGACTTCGTTCGCGTGGAATAGATACATTAACACGCAGCAGTTCTCAAAAGGAAAAAATACCCCGATTTTTAAACATTCATCATCTGTGCTCTGCTCCTATTGGTCTTATTGTAATGATATATATATATAGCCTATAACCATTCTCGATGAATGAGCTATATAACACTGAAAGAATTATTGAAATCGGACCAGTAGTTCCTGAGATTACCCCCTACAACGTCACAAACTCACAAACTTTATCTCTTTGTAATATTAGTATAGACTAGCTGACCTTGGTTATCACTGGTTTCAATAGTATTTTTAAATGCAAAAAATTGAATAAAACTGATACCCTATTGCAGCCACAACTACCGTTTCCAATTGTGAATCCAAACTATCCACGGATTCACTGAAACATATACCCAGATTAAATGTGATTTTTTTTAATAAGCCATAGTACCCGTAAGTAGTAATAGTACCCGTTCTACCACTCCGTTGTTTATATTCCGGTGAAGCTATTAAGATCTTGCTCGGTCAATAGGGTAGTCATTTCGAAAAAAAAAAAAAACCAGGATCAATGAAGATAAAAACTAACCTGCATAAAACTAAATAAACATCTCTACCACTGGCTTTGTCATAACTATCTTCAACTTGTATTAAAACCTTTTTATACCCCACTGTATTAAAGAAAAAAATATGAACACCGTATCGAAGCGTCAAACATCGCGGCGAAGCGTCGTCAACTGTCACTTGCTTGAAACTATTGTCTAAGAGTTATAAACTGTTTCGAAAACGTATTTTAAATATTTTTCCAATATATTTTTATAAATAATCTCTGTACCACTCACAACATAGTACCTATCACCTTTTGGTAATTTATCCATGTTGATATGTTTCTATTGTAGATTATTCTACGTTGTTACATTAAATATTTGGCATTAAATTTATATCGTGTTTTTTTTTCACTAACTTTGAAACGTTATTAAAATGGAATTATTATTGAAAGATATTTTTGGTATTGACAATAATGTGCTTGATGCTTTTTTTGGAAATAAAAATAAAAGTAATCTTAACCCATGTTTTAGAATAGCAGTAATTTTTTTATTTAATAATTACTGAATTAGTGTGAAAGATTTAATTTTGTTGTTTAGATGTTGAATACCTGTATTAACTGAATATTTAGACCGATTTATTGCTATAAAAATAATATTTGAATAGAATATAGCTATAGGTATAGTTTAGTGTAGTACTGGCTGCACGATAAAGATAGCGATAATTGTAGCAGCGTATGTTATCGATTTTTTTTCGAAATGTATACGCTGTTGACCTGGAAAGGTCTTCACAGCTTCACCGAACTATTGAGGCGAGTGCTGTAGGCACTCAACCGACTTGAAATGTTTGGGCGACCAACTCAAGGGTGCACGGCACACCTCAACTTGGGCTGTCGCCTGTTTTGTGCAAAATTACGACCTATCTGAGCTAACCTAAGCTAATCTATCTAGATATACGTATATAAGTTATTGAAACATGCATGTTTACCAAGCATGCGTGCCTCAACAACTCCTATATGTATTTTGTATCGGAAAAATTTCTCTAAACTATATAGTATAGGATAGGGAAAAATAAGGGTAGAACTCTTTATTGTGTGTTTATTTCTCTGAAAAAGAAAAACAGCATGTAAGCGTGTAGGCGTGCACGTGTGTATAGGTGATGTGTGTGATGTTGTAGCAGTGATGTAAAGTTTTGTATTACTGTATCACGTGAGCAGCGTACTCAAGGGCTTCCCGCCGAGGGAACGGATCTAGGCTTGAGCCGTTGCCGATCGGGGCTTAATCTGGTGTGCGGTAGCGAAATTTACCCCTAGACCACGGTGGCGTGATAATGATTATGCAGGCGTGGACGCGAACACGCTTTGTTTGAAGAGACAGGCTGCTACTGATCTTTCGCTGACGTGATTGCATTAGGAGGGTCAGTAAGAATGGGTCGCAGTCGTTTTCTATACTGCGCAGCGTTGGGTACGGGTTCATAGTTCGTGGTGGATACCACTAAAGGGCTGGTATGATTCGCGGCTTTTTCGAAATAACTACGTGTGAGTGATTTTATATACGTCCAGACAGATGGCATCTCCAGGTCCCTGTAGAGATTCTTATTCCGAACGTACCATGGGGCACCGATTATTTTACATAGGGCTTGGTTCTGGAGAACCTGCAACTTTTGAATACGATTTTGCACATGTGTAAAGACCGAACAACTGTACGTCATAATCGGACGGATGCAAGTTTTATATAAAGTGAGTTTAAGTCTGGGGGATATTTTACTCTTATGACAAAGCAAATGATAGTGACGACCCAAGACCATAGCGGCTTTGTTTCACACTCTATCTGTGTGTGAATCGAAATTTAAGTGTTTATCTAAAGTGACGCCGAGATATTTCACCTCGCCGGCCCAAGCTATTTCGGTTTCGTATAGCCTGATGGTCGACGACGTATATATTTAAAATGGCGTCAATCTCAAGTCACACGTACATACCTTTACGTTTATCGTTGTTTCATTGTATATGGTGAAAACTTAATATCAATAATGTTTAATAAAATGAAATTTGTTCTTTGCTATAATTGGTTTAAAATTATTTTTATTTATAAAATATATCAGCGGGTATATATATATGATTGTTTATAAAGAAATGTTTCTGACTGTGATAAATTCATGCTTTTAATTGCGTTTAAAAGTTACTGAAAAAAATGTTCCTAAACCTATTAATAAATCAAAATTAATTAAAGCAAAACGTGCATTAAAAATACTACGTTAACCGGCTATCAAGTGTCCTTTCGGGCTAATACCACCCTCACACAGAAAATCGACGTGAAATAACAGCGCTTGCGTTGTAGTGTTTCGTTTGGTCAGTAAGAGCGCCGGAGGCCCACTTCTCTTCTCCTTTCCTCCTTTGCCCTCCCCCATATACAGGTTGGCAAGGCACTTGCGACACCACTGGTGTTGCTAGTGTCTATAGAGGGTGGTGGTCACTTAACATGGCGTGACCTGTTCATTTGCCTCCTATGATACAAAAAATATATATATTGATATATTAAAGAACCAGGTATTCTAAAATTCTGTTCTTACAACGTTGCCGGCTCTTGTACTAAGGTGTCGCAAAAAAGTCTAGTTACGTTAACTACAAATTTTTGTTTTTCGTTATCCTGGAGAACTCCTTGCGCTTTATGGGAGGAAAAGTATCCTGGATGTAGCCTTGTAATATCAGTTATCACTGTGTTAAATTTCGTTAAAATTGGTTTAGTACTTTCAGAGTGATGCGTGTGCATAGGGACAGACAGACAGACAAAAATTGTAAAAAGATTATTTTTGGCTTCTATATGGATAACATAGTCTACCCTGATTAACATTTTCAAAAAATATTTAATGTACAGATTTCGACTTGTTACAGTTTTATTATAGTATAGATACATAGATAGATAGAAGATGTATAGCCGGGTCACCTGTTGTTAAGCGATCAACGCCGTCCATAGACATTAGTAACTCCAGAGGAGTCGCAAGTGCGTTACCAGCTTGTGTTTGAGGGAATGGAGGGAAAGGGGGACGAGTTAGAGGAGAGGGGAAGGGAGGGGAGATGGGTCTCCGGCGCTCTCATTGACCGAGCGAAACGCAACAATGCGAGCACTGTTACTTCACGTCGGTTTTCTGCTAGAGGGTGGTCTTACCCGAGACGAGTCGACCCATTCATGCTGAAATCAATAATTGATTCTGCGTGGCTCTATTGCTTGGTTTATTTTGCATTGTACATATTTCTGCAAATATACACTTGTGGCGTGTTCCCCCTTTACACGACTGGCTACTAATATCGGATCGGAAGCGCAAGTGCAGCGAAAATATATCGCATCGACGATTTGACATAGTGCTTGAAATATCCGTCACAGAGGTAATACATGCTTTGGGCCGTTATTATAAAACTTAATACTATTACCTAAATAAACTGTTACTAGTTTTACTAAGCCTGAAACATAAGATGACCGATATTACTAGGTGAAAGCTTAAACACTCGCAATATTCTAGGATATAACTTCATGTTTACATTTAACATATAAAATAATAACATCAAAACAAACATTAATAAATAACAAAGAAAACTTCAGATAAAGTTTGTTCTAATACTTTCAATAGTACAAACACAATTGTAATAAGCCAAGGTGCAATGACCAGTTCCTAAAGCTGTAAGGGGCGACCAAGAGTTTATAAACTTCGATGATAAAATAGAAAAGAAACCCTTTTCTTTGTTTCTACTGTTCCCACGTTCTCTTTCGAATGAAAACTACGGTCATTGACACCGCTTTTTTTTTCGAACTGACTACGCTATTAACCCAGCAAAGTCTTAAAAGCTTCACCGGACTACTAAGGTGAGCGCTTGCGGTACTCAGCCGATTTTATTTGGGCAACTGGCTCAAGGGTGCACGGCACACCTCGGCTTGGGCTGTTGCCTGATACGTGCAATTCGCGACCTATCTGAGCTGACCTAAGCTAACTATTCATACATATATGAGTTTTTGGAGCATATATGTGTACCAAGCATACATACCTCAACAACTCTTATGTATATATTTCGTACCGGATAATTTTCCAAACTATTTCAGTTCGATAAGGAAAATAAACAAAACCCTTCCACTTTCGTGTGTAAGCGTGTATGCGTGCACGTCTGTGGAGGTGATATGTGTAATGTTGTTTCAGTGATGTAAGATTTTGTGTCACTGTATCGGGCAAGCTGTGCTCTCAAGGGCTTCACGCCGAGGGAACGGACCTAGGCTTGTGCCACTGCCGAGGGGGGCCTAATCTGGTGTGCGGGAGCGAAATCTACCCCTAAACAACGGGGGCGTGATCTGTGGTTACACGGGAAAGTCAATGACACTGCTTTAACATAGACTCGTAGAGGATTTCGTTTACATGTAGTCCGGAGACGCTGTAAACGCCTTGCAAGGCCAAAAAAAAAAGGATTTCGTATAAGATTTATATTTTTCTATATAATAACGTCAAATGTTAAGCACCTATTTTTTTATTAATTCATGACGAGAATTAATTCTCTTTTCTCGAACTGACTACACTATTGAACTAGCAAGCAGCTTCACCGGACTATTAAGGCGGGTGCTTAAGATACCTCAGCCGATTTTATTTTGACAACTAGCTCAAGAGTGCACCTCGGATTGCATGTTTTTTTTCCACTCTCTTCTATCAAATATTATCTCAGTATTCACACCTTTTACGCACATATCATTTTTCACACAATCCATCCATACCTTTTTCAGTCGTCCTCTACTCGTATATCCATCCACCATCATACTCAACAGTTTTCTAGTCACACGGTTTTCGTCTCTCCTCATTACATGCCTATACTATGCGAACCTATTACTCCTTAGCTTCTTTGTCACTGATGCTATTTTCAAACTTCCTCTCACATACTCATTCTTAATCTTATCCATTCTAGTCACACCATGCATTCACCTTAACATTCGCATCTCTGCCACATGTAATTTTCTCTCATCCGTCTCTTTCGTAGCCCAGCACGTACGTACGTGACCATTCGTGTAAAAAAAAAAAAAAATATTTTTATTAAATCAGTTCAGACAAGAAAAATGTACTATTTTGAAGCAATAATGGCATAGTTGAAAGCGTGTTCGATTCCTTCCAACTGAGTAGGAACTTTCGGTTAAAGAAAAGCATCTTGATGACACCATATCACCTTGGTTAGACTTTTTCTTATGTCAAGTAACATTGCATTCCAATATGGTAAAAACGCTACATCTAGAGGCGAAAGGCTCTTAACTATATCTGCTGGAATACACTAACAGCTGCTTGATGCCAGGTTTTAAACTTGAGAGCATCTAACCTAACAAGCTTAGAAAAATAGCTACTCGTTTCACCACGAAGCTTCCTCCACCTACAACTCCAGCAAATCCCAAGAATTCGAACTCATATCAATTTACACAGTGTATGGTAACCACTATACAATCACGGTGTTCTTCTTCTTCTTCTATTTTATTTTTGTCAACCAGTCTTCTATTTAGTAGACCATTACTGCCATTGTCAAGTGAGTAACGATATTACAAGTTTATTGATATATCGTCAATGAACTAACAAGACGGTGGCCATCTTGTTAGAACTCTCTTGGGATTTTTGTGGCAAGTTAGAATCCATGCTCCGTTGTATTATTTCCGATCCACTTCACTTGTGCACATTAACCAAACTATATTACTTAACCCACCACCAACATTACACAATATAGAGCCAAATAACACAAGATTATGAATAAAATATAAAGACCACTACATGGCATTCCAAGATCCCGCCAAAAACTCAATGACGGTGTTATTACAAAAAAGTGAAATACGTATTGAATACTTGCTTTAAAAAGGTTTCATATTAAATGCACCGCGCTCGCCCGAGGCAAATTCGCGTTATCCATTTTGGCAAGTCTAACCTAACATAACCACAGCGAGACAAGATGGTGGACATTCAGCAAGCGCGGTGCATTTAAAACGTAACCTTTTTAAAGCAAATCTTCAATACGTATTTAACTTTTGTGTAATAACACCATCATTGTTCAGTCTTAGAGAAAGTTCCGCAAATTATGGATTAAAATGATTTATTTCTTTATTCCCTTTTGTATTTTCGATGACAGTGATTCAGTGTTTTAAAAGTCAAAAACGAGTAAAACCGCGACTAGTACTATTAAGAAATACACGGTAAAGGTTTTAACCGGCAATTTATAACGACACAAAAGGCTCGGTAAAAGACGTACTTCTTGTGACACACGCGGGTATAATTTAAGGGACCCTTCTTCACTACTCGTATTTATTTAGGGGCCTTACTTCACTACTCGTGTAATTTTAAGGGGCTCTACTCCACTACTCGTGTAATTTCAAAGGGCCCTACTTCACTACTCGTATAATTTTAAGGGGCCTTAGTTCACTACTCGTGTTTTTTAAGGCGCCCTTCTTCAGTACTCGTATTATATAAAGGTGCCCTACTTTACTACTTGCGTTATTTTAATGGGTCCTACTTTGCAACACGTGTTTTTTAAGGGTCTCTACTTTACTACTCGTATTATTTTTAGAGGCCTTACTTCACTACTCTAAAGGGGTCCTACTTTACTAATTACATTATTTTAATGGGTCCTGCTTTACTACTCGTGTTATTATAAGGGCTACACTTCTCGTGTTACTTAAAGTAGCCCTACTTCACTATTCGTGTTATTTAAGGCTTCCTACTTTTACAACTCGTGTTGTTTTAAGGGGCCATACTTTACTGCTCTTGTTATATTTAGGGGTCCTATTTCGCTACTCGTGTTATATTTAGGAGCCCTACTTCACTACTTGTGTAACTTTAAAGGGCCCTACCTTACTGCTCGTGTTTTTTAGGGGTCCTACTTTTTTACTCGTGTTTTTCTCCCTGTCCATGTAAAAAGCAAGCGAGACATTGTTAATTTAGCAATAAAGATTTTATTTTCTAAAAGGCTCGGATGTTTAATCACCGTCGCAATCATTATGGAAAATTTGCACAATATATATACTAAATGCCAAGGTCAATACATCGTAACGAAGTCTGAATTAATGTATAAGCATGTAACAGATCTCGAAGTAGAATGCACGGAGCGAATCATTTAATAAATGTAGTGTAGCGTCACAATTAATCTAAGCAATTAATTGGGCTGGGAATATTTTTTGCCTTCGAGATAATGCACGTTATGGCTCGTACAACAGTAATGGAAACACTAGATGAGTAGCCAAAAAAACTTATCTTTTCCACGACCTAAAATACTCAATCAAATAACATGAATTTCTGTATATATGTTATTAGAGAAAAATACATCACAAGGGGTACGTTTCATATAGCAAAAATATTGTTCCCGATGTATAAGTTAAAGCTCCGTTAGCATGCAAAAGCTAATGAAAATCATAATCAAATAAGAAACAATTTATTTCTTTTAGGCACTAAGAAGGCACTTATGACAGTCAAAACTACCACCGGTTCGGAAAACAACCCAGTCATCGCGAAGAACCGGCAAGTTGTATATATAGTATTTACTGTACATTACACGTCACAATCGATTTTAATGGATGCACAGAGAGAAGTCAATTCCAGAGATCACTATCGTTCACATACTGATCCACTCTATAATAGCTTTTTGTCACCAAAACCCGCTTGACATGGCGCTTAAATTCACATTCCTTTGGGACTTTGTTGTAAAATGTAATACCATTCCCTAAAAGACATTTACTGGCTTTACTAAGTCTGAAACATGGTACAACCAGTTCGCCACGGTTCCTAATATTCAATATAACACCTAAAGTAAAATAAATATATCACTTAGTATGGACTAGAAAAAAATATTTTTTGGTCTTCCAAATCGGAGCAGTAGTTCTAGAGATTATCTCTCCTACAAAGGAATTTCCTTCTCTCTCTTCCCTTCCCCAACAACACAGGCAGGCAACGAACTTGCGACTCCTCTGGTGTTGCTGGTGTCTGTGGACGGTGGTGATCACTTAACATCAGATGACCTATCTGTTCGTTTGCTTCCTGTGACATAAAAAAATACAAACAGCCATTCTATAGTAGTAAAATTGATAAATGGTACGCGCTATATCATCCAATGCATAACACAGCACAGTTAAATATGTCTACTGATGGCTTTCATTGTTGTTACTGGACATCAACATAAGAATATTAATTCAAGTGTGATAATTAGTCTAATCCAAATTAGAGAATGTCCTTGTCACACAGTTATTTTTAACTAGCCATTAGCCGCGACGTTCTCTGCGTTTCTTATTCTTCTAAAAGTTTTTTTAATACCAAAAAAAAAATTTAAAACTAAAATCTATTTTGCTTGTGACAAATTTTTATGCTTTTGTAGGAGGTAGAGCCACGCTGAAGCTATTACTAGTTTCAGCATGAATGGATCGGCTCGACCGAGGTAGTACCAGTCTCTCATAGAAAACCGACGTGAAGTGCATGCATTGTTGCATTTCGTTCGGTTACTGAGAGCGTCGGTAGCCCACCTCTCCTAAATTCACCCATACTCTTCCTTTTCTCCCCAACCCTCCCCCCTCCCCCGCCCAACACAGGCTGGCAACGCACTTGCGACTCTCCAGATGTTGCAATTGTCTATGAACGGTGGTGATCACTTAACATCAGGTAACCCACCTGTTCGTTTGCATCTCTGAAAAAAAAAACATCACAATATTGTCATTTTTGTTATTCGAAGCCACGTATTCAGACAATCTATAAGGAAGCAACCATCTTTATACCGGTAGTTTGAATCGAATATTGCGTACATTCGGAAAATTACTGAAACATAGAGTTTTAAGAAAAACAGAAACTTTAGAATAGGTATTTACCTATTTAAATACATTAGACTATGAATACATTAAACGTTTATCCAAATCTTCACACGCGTTCTGTTCCCATCTTTGAGATGTTTTTTTTTCTCGAACTGACTACGCTATTGACCTAGCAAGGTTAACTTAACAGGTTCACCGGACTACTAAGGTGAGCGCTTAAGGTACTCAGCCGATCTTATTTTGACAACTAGCTCAAGGGTGTACGGCACACTTCGGCTTAGGCTGTTGCTGATACATGCAATTCGCAAACTATCTGAGGTAACCTTTTTTTTTCGCGAGAGAATCCTCTTGGATTCTACACCTAACCGGGCAGCCCAGGTGAGAATGCCAGATTTTTACTGACTAAGCCCCCTCGGTGTTCTTCTTGCACCATTAAGCCGAGTGGGCAGGAATGGCCTCTGCAGTACTTCTACCCAACCCGGCAGGCGTTGACCTCTCATCAGGGCCCCAACTCGTGGTCTGAACAGGGACTATTAACCCTCCCTGACGAACTGATGGGAGGTGCACTAAGCACTAATGCGCCTTAACCACCTGAGCCTGTAAAGTTGCCAGGGTGACGAACATGACCGTGTCAATCGCCCACAGCAGGCCCTCACTACGGGTGCCGAAGGTCATCACCGACCCGTATCTGAGGTAACCTAAGCTGAGCTACATGTTCATAATTATATGAATTATTTAAAACATATGTATATGTGTACCAAGCATACTATGGTATTTTTGTCTGATAATTTTAAAAGACGCACTTTGAGAAATACAGAATCGCGTATGAACGATATTCGATATTCATGAATGTTGAATAAACAACGATGCTTAGTTGGAAAATCCGTCAAGAATTTCATTGAACACAAATTGTTATACTGAAGAACCCCTTGCGTTTTATGGGACAGAAAGTATCCTAGATGTAATCTTGTAATATAAATTATCACTGTGTCAAGTTTCATCAAAATTGGTTCAGTACAGAGTGATATGTGTTACAGGGGCGGACAGATAGACAGACAAAAATTGTAAAAATATTATTTTTGGCTTCTATATCGATAACAAAATCTATTCCAATTAAAATTTTCAAATAATAATTAATGTACAGATATGGCCTTGTTACAATTTTACTATAGTAATAGATCTAGTGGGTTTGTTTAGTTGAATGCGCTAATCTGAGAAACTACTGGTACGATTAAAAAAAATCTTTCAGTGTTATATAGCTCATTTGTCGAGTAAGATTATAGGACTTTTTTCCTTTTGAGAACTTTCGCTGCGTGTTAACGTAAGCTTAAAGTAACTATTTCACGCGGACGAAGTCACGGACAGAAGCTAGTAGATTATAAAACAGGTATTATTTATATTAACACGTTCACGCTGGCGCATACCACCCATGGTCCGCACTATACTGTCTTTTCTGGCGGCGCGTACTACCGGTGGTACCTATTCGATTGTCCTATTAGAAATAATGAGAATTTAACGTTTATTTATTAAAAATAGCACAATCGAATACGTACCACCGGTGGTACGCACCGCCAGAAAAGACAGTCTAGTGCGAGCCACCGGTGGTACGCGCCGGCGTGAACGTGTTAATACAAAACTATTATGTAACTAGTGGGCGCCCATTGGTCGACATGCGACAATAGTTAATAGATTTTGTAAAGTTAAACTTTATTACAGTTCTTTTGTTAAGGGTATACTTCTATTATCAAAGGTTTTTATCATGGCTACTCAGTTATTTGCCATTTGCCATGATCTTTAAATATATAAACATAAAAAAATCTATGTGTAAATGAAAATTGAAATTCATTATAAATTTGAAACAAAAACCTCGTGGTAAAGGTCTCAAATTTTAAGCAAACATAACTTTACGAAAATAAAGAAATTTATCGCAACCCATGACACAATTTCCAATTAATTTTATACGGCACCATGGGTGGGTGGTATTTCTGAGTGATATTGAATTAAATGTAGTCTGTTCATTATGAGAAATATCGAGCATAGCAACCTCCTTCTCAACCTTTTTTGAAGTCGTTATTGACGGCCCTGTCAAAATGTATTTTTCATTTACATGTGTGTATATGTCGTGTAAAATTCAACTATTAGTGTGAGTAATGCTTATTTTAATTAATTTTATGTACTTCTAATGCATTTTATATAAAATAAATAGCTTTCTGCACTTCTCCACCATATAAACTTTAACTATGCCAAATTTCAAGTTCACACGTTCACGGGAAATCCGTTAAAAACGGGTACATTTTTTTTGCTTCATGTATAGATAGTGACATTTCTATACTTTTTTGTTTATCATTATGACTTGAATGTCCTTTATTTGATCTCTCATAAGAGTGATATTGAATCAAATTACATACAGGTGTCACTATTAATCATTAACGAGCTGACACGCGGCTTTGTCTGCATTACCTATGTATTGTATCACATGGGGCATATCATTATTTAATGGAACAAATTTTTTAATTTTTTTAATTTTCATTTTGGCATAACTGATTCCTGTCGTAATCTGTTCTTTTATGCATATAACTTATACAAAGCAATTTCGATGTTTCATATCTGCCAGGCATCCCGTGACAGCTTAATTTTTTGATGTGAAACATCTATAGGTGCAGATAGACCTGACTGTTGGCGTGGCGACAACTGTGCGTAATCTCTTGGCGTATTGAGCTCACATACCTATAATGTAATTTGAGAATTCGAGAGTTTGAGATTCGTTTGATTCGAACAATTTCGATGTTTTACATCTGCCAGGCGTCCCGAGACGGCTTAATTTTTTTATTTAAATAAGAATTAGGTATCTAAGCACCTAGTCCAAACAAGTCCTCTGAACACGCACTGTGGTAGATGCAACAAAGTATGCAAAGAGGTGTGATTTATAATTAAAGTGATATATAATGTATTCACGCAGTTCTATTGTAAGCTCTGTTTATTAGTGTATTTTTTCTTCTAAATTTATATTTGTTCACGCAGTTCTATTGTAAGCTCTGTTTATGGTGTATTTTTTCTCCTAAATTTATATCTGTCCACGCAGTTCTATTGTAAGCTCTGTTTATTGGTGTATTTTTTCTCCTAAATTTATATTTGTTCACGCAGTTCTATTGTAA
>JACEII010000105.1:179658-253927 GCA_014332785.1 Antheraea mylitta | reverse complement strand
GTAACCTCTGTTTATTGGTGTATTTTTCTCCTAAATTTATATTTGTTAACGCAGTTCTATTGTAACCTCTGTTTATTGGTGTATTTTTTCTTCTAAATTTATATTTGTTCACGCAGTTCTATTGTAAGCTCTGTGTATTGATATATTTTTTCTTCCAAACTTATATTTGTTCACGCAGTTCTATTGTAAGATTTGTTTATTGATGTATTTTTTTCTTCTAAATTTGTGTTTATTTTGTTTAATCCTACATTTGTGGTTACAGTAGCCATACTTCTTAGTGTGCCCATCAATGACGTGTTACGTGTGTTTGTTCGTTTTAAATTTTATATTAACATTAATATAACCGTCTGTTTATCACCAAATGGGCTCCCATCAAAATCAGTGCTGCTGTACTACTTACTGTATTGCACATTTTTGCTGAATCGGTTCGCCAATTGTTGGATACCTATTTTTGATATGAAGCATCTATAAGTGGATAGTAAACCTGATTGTTAGCGTGGCGACACAAAACACATACATTGTACTATTACCGACATACTCAGAAACATTTGCAACCCTATCTTGTAGGCCAGTCGTTCAACTAGTATTACGTGGCACACGCCAAGCGCCCTTTGATAAATGTCGCCAAATACACAGCGCCAGCGCCTACTTGAATTTGTGTATTTTGTATTTAATAAAAATGAATATTTATGTGGTAAAATAAATAAATAGTATTTATTTTATGGAACTTATTTGTATTTTTTTTAGCTTTATCTTGTCATTATGCCATATTATTTTGGGGTGTAAGGGGTGTCGAGTAACATCTTAAGACTTGAGACACCCAAGCCAACCTCACCTGCACGCGGTGCACCCTGCTGAATAACGAACGAGGCAATGGCGAAAGCGGGGTGGTAGGGTTTTTCAGCCCGACTGGGTCGCAACCACCATGCATATAGCGAAAAAGCCCGTCATAGTGACTCGCTTCTGCGTGTCGCGTTTCGGGATCAGCCTGTGCATATCCAGTACCGGGTGACTTTCGTCATTATGGCCGGCATGACAGCGGCGACCGGCGATGGATAATCTGTCTCTCGGTGGTTGCCGATGTTTTTGGATTGTACTATGCTTAACATCAGGCATAGTGCAGTCACTATGTCGTGCTTCGATAAAAAAAATATCTGATTCCTGTCGTAATCTGTTCTTCTATGCATATAACTTATACAAAATATTTTTGATGTTTCACATCTGCCAGACGTTCCGGAATTGCTCAATTCTTTTCATTATAAAATGTACTTTTTTCTGTCTAATTAGTTTGTGTAATTTAATTTGATTATATGATTGTTCTTACAACAAAGTATTTTTTCCTTTACTTTTCTATGTTCCGATGTAGTGCCAATGAGCCGAACCGATCGGATATGACCTCGTCGCCGACGATTCGAGCTGCTTTACGTTGGATGCGGTCAAACGGAAGGAGCTGATATTGAGGCGCTCCAGCCCAAAGGTGAGAATAATTAAAAAAAAATACCACAGGGCCACCCACTGGATCCAATTGTGAATCTAAAACACGAAACCATTTGAAAAATTTCGTCCGAATCTGTCCAACCGTTTAAGAGGAGTACAGTCACATACACACGCATAGAAGAATTATGTATGCTAATTTTATAAAACTGAAGAGTTTGTTTGTTTAAACGCGTTAATCTCAGGAACTGTTGGTCCGATTTAAAAAAAAAAATCATTTAATTTTAGTAGATGGTAGAACCACGCTTAAGCTATTACTGGCTTCAGTACGAATGGGTCGGCTCGCTCGGGGTAGAACCATCCTCTCACAGAAAACCGACGTGAAGCAACAATGCTCACATTGTTATGTTTCGTACGGTCAGTGAAAGCGCCAGAGGCCCACCTCTCCCTACCTTCCCCCTCTCCTCTTTTCTTCCCTCCCCCAACCCTGCATAAAAACTGGCAACGCACTTGCGATTCCACTGTTGTTGCAAATGTCTATGGACGGTGGTGATCACTTAAAATCAGATGACCCACCTGGTCGTTTGCCTCCTATGATATAAAAAAAGATAGTTCATTTATTGAGAAAGTATATATCAAACAGCTAAAACTAATAAAAGTGTTTCAAAATAGGGGTTAACGTACGTATTACTAAGTCGCAAGTTAAAGTTAGTGTTAGCCCAAAGTAACTAATCCAATCGCCAAAGTCGCGGGCAAAAACTAGTATAGTATAAAGATAAGATGATCTGATGATAATATTTTGACGATAAAACTCAGTTTACACGAAGTCTTCAAGCGTACATTGAATTTTCAAAAATATATAAGGAATAAACATTCATCTATATATTTAATACCTATAAACGAGCAATTTTTGTATATTTTTATATTGTTATATATTCAGGATCTCGAAAACGGTTTCATCTATTTCCGTGAAACTTAGTATGTATGTAGTTTCGTGGACGATAAATCGATCTGGATCTAGATCTCATTCATAGAAAACTTTTTAACTCAATTTTTAGGCAATGACAAATTATAGCTAGAATATAAAGGTAAATTTCGCCGCCGTTGTCAAAACAAAAATAGCTCAGATGGAAATCGGCTGCTTCGAAACCCCGTGTGATCCCAGTTCTACAATTCAGTTAGAATTTTTTTTTTAATAAAAATTAATTTTATGAGGCAAACCTAACAGTTTATTTTAATTAAAAAAAATATTGTAATTATAAGAGAGATATCTTTTTTTATTTGTAAAATATGCTAATTTTCTGAGGCAAATCTAACAGTTTATTTTAATTTAAAAATGGGAGTTTTTGGCGGGATTTTAGTCTGTCATGTAGTGGATTTTATATTTTATTCATAATCTTGTGTTATTTGACTATATATTGTGTAAAGTTGGTGGTGTTTTACGTAATATAGTTAGTTTAATATGCATAAGTGAAGTGAATGGAAAATAATAACACGGAGCATGAAATTCTGAGATGCCACAAAAACTCCCTGGAAGGTTCTAGCACGGGATCCACCATCTTGTTAGAATATGGTTTCACACGATGCTTAATATTGGAATGATCGCACGAAGTTTGTGATATTATTGACTACGTGACAATGGCAGTAATAATCGGAAAGATTGATTGCCAAAAATAAAGTAAAAAAAAAAAAAATTTAAAAATGTTTTTTTAAGATACCGAGGTAGGCTCAGTCGCCCAGGTTATTCATATTTACATTAGATGTTTATAAGTGACGTCACGGTCTCATATCTTAAAGAGATTTGTTTAACACAGCAAATTAATAGTTTGGTGAATCAGTGAGCGGTAAGCGAACGGTCGTCTGCAATTGCAGTCGGGCTTCGAAGCCCGAATTGTCGAGACGCGTTTACGAAAACGTGTGCCGGTATAAACACATCTCACAGAGACGACAAACTTTTGCGCGCCAATTTTGACAGTGACAGTTATGAATTAAAAAGTGCGTTCTCTTTTGTCGTGTCAGTGTTTTGATTAAAAAAGAAGGTAAAGGAGAACAAGACAACATTCTGGATTTTACCATTGAGGTCGGTTATGTATTATTATGTCATTTTTCGCTAATTTTCGCTTTCACCCGTACGACAGGTGGGGATTCGGGTTAGTGGGCCGATGGAAAGTGTTCTCCGAGAGATCACGGGAGGCTGCGGCTCTAAAACGTTTGATTTATGCGCACTTGTAATTTAGACTTTGTAATATTTATCTTCGATAATATTCATATGAGTATAGAGAATAAATCTGTACAGTTTAGGCTACAAATCTTCAATTACGTTAAAACATATTTTAAAACGATACGAGAACGATTTTTAATATATTTATTATTTTATCTGTGTTTTGTAACAGGCCAGGTAATATTAATCTGGTTTTTAATACACACCATTTTTTTTTTATTTATGTGCATAAGCTGTTATTTATCGACTTTTTTACATTTGCAAATTTTATCTATACTAATATTACTATACTATACTAATATAATATACTAATATTATAGAGGTAAAGTTTCCAAGGTTGCAAGGGTAATCTCAGGAGCTTCTAAACCGATATTGAAAATTCTTTTACCAATAGAAAGCCACTTTATTTCTGTTCCGTCATAGGTTATGTATTTACCCAAAAATGAAAAGACTTTTTTGTGGTAGTCGGATTTGCAAAGTAAGTCGGAGAAAAAACAATCGAACGGAAATGTACGCTGCCTTAACGATGAGAGATATATGATTGAGTTCTAGAGAAAAGTTGTAGAGCTTGATAATGCCTACAAAAAAGTCAGCGACAGCATATGTCTAACTTTTATATTTAAGTCACAAAAAGTGTTTTTTTTTTTTTAATAAAAAATAATTTAAATCTTTAAGTAATGTTTATCACACTCATAATTTCATCACAAGTAAAAATATCGGCTGAGTGCCTTAAGCGCTCGCCTTAGTAGTGCGGTGAAGCTGTTAAGACCTCGCTAGGTCAATAGCGTAGTCAGTTCGAGAAGAAAAAAATGTTTACCGCCCAACGAAGTGGGCACGGGTCAGCTAGTATGTCATAATTTTGCCTACCAAGCTTCTTTTAATATTTGATCCGATCAATCGAGGTTATTTTTATAAAAAGTATTTTTATGTTTAAATTACTATATGTAGTTTTGTATCAATACTGTTTTGCTTATTATTCAAAATTGCCGTTTTTGCTCGCCTTGGTAATTACCGCACAATAAAAAAAGGACATGAACAGTTCTTTTTCTCTTTTTTATTAATTTTAGCTGTAATCGCGCAGGGTTGAACTGCGTAAAACTTACTAGCCTCTGCACGCGACCTCGTTCGCGTGGAATATATACTTTGGGCTAACCCTAACAAGCGGGGAAAGCTCTCAAGATGAAAAAACCCCGATTTTTAAACATTCTTCATTGGTGCGCCCCTCCTGTTGATCTTAGCCTGATGATATATAGCCTATAACTATCATCGATAAAAGAGCTATATAACATTGAAATAATTTTTCAAATCGGACCAGTAGTTCCTGAGATTACCCCCTACAACGTCACAAACTCACAAACTTTACCTCTTTATAATATTAGTAGAGACTAGTATAGACAATAAGCAAATTCAATATATGCTGGACAGTTTTTGAAACGGTTTTCGATTTTCCAATATTTGAAACAAATTTTTAATCTTTATGGATAACGTTTTGATGACGTATAATAGTTTTTTTTTTTTAATTTTAATATTACAAAGAAAAAATAATTGATTTTTTATTTGTAATGGATGAACTCAAAAAAATACTCGGAACATATTTCAGAATCGTAGTCTGTCATGTA
Source organism: Antheraea mylitta (assembly GCA_014332785.1). Taxonomy (NCBI): domain Eukaryota; kingdom Metazoa; phylum Arthropoda; class Insecta; order Lepidoptera; family Saturniidae; genus Antheraea; species Antheraea mylitta. Next base: position 248,653 of record JACEII010000105.1, on the reverse strand, counting down.
GTGATTTTTTATATTTATTCATAGTTTCGTGTTATTTGACTCTGTATTTTCTAATATTGATGGTGTTTTACGTAATATAGTTCGGTTATTGTGCACAGATGAAGTGGATGAGAGATAATGTCTCGGGGCGTGAATTCTAAGATGCTGAAAAAACCCGTGCACCCTTGAGCTGGTTGCCAAAATAAAATCGGCTGAGTGCCTTAAGCGCTCGTCTTAGTAGTCCGGTGAAGCTGTTAAAACATCGCTGGGTCAATAGCGTAGTCATTTCGAAGAAAAAAAAAACAAATAGACAGATATTTCTAAATTGATTTAAATATATTTTATTACTTATTAAGAAACCTGCAACAAATTTTATCATACAAATCTAAAAAGTACAGACACTATCCAAAAAATGTTTAATACGTATTGAATACTTGCTTTAAAAAGTTTGGGTACGTTTGTACTAAATGTATCCTTTTTCACAAGTCTAACCTAACCTAAACAAAGCGAGATAAAAGAGTAAAATATCAAAACGTTCGGCGAGCGCGGTGCATTTAATACGAATGTACTCAATCCTTTTAAAACAAGTTTCTTTTTTTATAATCTTGTTGTTTTCGCAAAAGGGTCATTTGGAATTGGCAAAAGAAACGGAGGGAGGGCTGATCGCAATTTGATACGATTCAGTACCGACGCCTTTGACGTGTTGCATGAGCGTAAGAAAAGAAAAATCCGCCCCGTAGTTTTTAAGTTTATCTCAAACAGACAGACAGACGCGGCTGAGGTCTTTGTTTCATAACGTGTTGTGATGAGAATGCTCATAAACTATACACGTATAGAAACATTGACACGACCATTTTGTATGTGGTAGAACCACTGTGAATCTATAAGTGGTTTCAGCATGAATGTGGCGGCTCGCCCTAGGTAGTACCACCCGACCTACAGAAACACCGACGTGAAGTAACAGTGCACGCATTGTTGCGTTTCGTTCGGTCAGCGAGAGCAGAGACCCACCTCTTCTCACCTTCCTCTTCCATTTTCCCTTCATCTTCCTCACTCTCACCCTCCCCCTACACAGGTTGGCATGGCACAAGCGCTCAAAACTGGCCGCAAAAACTGTCCAATACATATACAAATTCGACCTTACCTGAAAGATTCAAAGTTGTTTTACAAGGACGCAAGCGACTCGAGACTATTTGAAATAGGTGCATAATCTAAAATTATGCACTCATTTTTATATGCCGGCTGTGAGACGTTAAGTGTGCATCTTGGGTTTTTGTATATTAATGATGCTATACAAAGAATCGTGGTATAAATATTTAACTATATAATTACTCGTTTTTTTCTACTTTTGGAGCCAGACACTTATAAATACTTATACGTACATACGAACACATATTTATTTACCTTACATTTAACGCGTAATGCGTAACCAAAATTTATTCACAACCGTGCTATAATTTTGGCTTCGAAACTAACAAATATTGTTAAAGAAAAAATGATTATGTGTGGACGGTTATAGAAGTAGATAAATAACGAAAAAGGTATGGAAGGATAGCATAAGAAACTACATAATAAAATATGGACTGTTACATTTCACTTCCGCCATAAATTGATTGACCAACTCCGACTAAACGGCTGGACCGACTTTAATTAAATTTTGTGTGCGTGTTCCAATTGCTCCGAGAATGGTGTAGACTCACAATTGCAACATCACGGGCGTCGCAAGTGCGCTGATAGCCTGTGATGGGGTAGAGGGAAGGTTAGAAGAGGTGGGCCTCCGGCACTTTCACTGACCGAACGAAGCGCACCAATGCAAGCACTGTTACTTCACGTCGGTGTTTCTGGTGGTGTACAAAAAATAGTTTTAGGATAATATAGCGGGTATCAGCCGCTTAAATTAAAATTAAATTCTCCTAATTTAAATAGAAGAAACATATATTTCTTTATGAACTTGGTAACAACTTATTGTACGTAGAATAATTTCAGCCGATACAGCGCTTTCCAATTACGTTAAACAGTTTCGCAATCGAAGCGGTTGTTTGTGTAAATGATTATATAGCTTCGTTACCGGTTTATTCTATACTACCTATTTCCCGCAGTTTCGTGCACGTGTTTTAAGCGGTGATTATTTTCAACTCATCATTTTATATTAATAAATGTAAAAAATATCTAACGAAAAATGGTGGGTTTTCATACAAACTTTCATCCCTTCTTTCACAAACTTAGCGGTTGCATTTCTTTTTAATATTACTGTATTATATATGTGACCAAGAAATGTCTCCTAGAATATTGCAAGCGTTTAAATTTTCAATTGATATATATATATATATATATATATACACATACATATATACATATACCGTTCAAACTTCACAATTGTTGATTCGACGAAAAAAATAATATAGAGGTCACGACAACAAATCTTGCTTCGTCGGAAGTTTTTTGAAACGCGAGATACAGTATATAATGGCGAATGTGTCATAAAAGCAGTATATCTATACTAATATTATAAGGAGGTAAAGTTTGTGAGTTTGTGACGTTGTAGGGGTTAATTTCAAGAACTACTGGTCCGATTTGAATAATTCTTTCAGTGTTATATAGCTCATCTATCGAGGATGGTTATAGGTATATATTATCACGCCAAGACAAATAGGAGCGGAGCACAGATGAACAATGTTTCGAAATTGGGATGATTTTTCTTTTTGAGAACTGCTGCGTGGTAGTGTATCTATTCCACGCGAACGAAGTCGCGAGCAGAGACTAGTTAGATATGTACTCTTTCGGCATGTTGACTTTGATTTGAAAACAAGATTACGTCTGCTACAAAATCTTCATAGAAAGCTCAAGGTCACCCACAATATAACGCAATTTTAATTTATATCTATTGGAATTCAAATATTGACAATGTCTGATGTTTATGCAGCTACCTACTATGGATCATAAATCTTTGTATTAATAACTAGTTTCTGTCCGCGACTTCGTCCGCGTGGAATAGTTACTTTTTTTTAGTAGGCAATTAAACAGACAGATCACCTCATGTTTAGTGATCACCATCGTCCATAGACACTTGCAACACCACGGAAGTCGCAAATGCGTTGCAAGCATATTGGGGGAGGGGGGAGGAAGAGAAGAGGAGAGGTCGCCATCAAACCCTCTTACTAACCGAACGAAATACAACAATGCAAGCACTGTTACTTCACGTCCATTTTCTGTGAGAGGGTGGTACTGCCCTGGACGAGCCAACTCATTGAGGCTGAAACCAGTAATAACTTCAGCGTAGCTCTACCACCTACAAAAATAAAAAGTTAAATACGTATTAAATACCTGCTTTAAAAAGGTTTCGTAATAAATGCACCGCGCTCGTCCGAGGCAAGTTCGCGTTATCCTTTTTTCGCAAGTCTAACCTAACCTAACCAAAGCGAGACAGAAGAGCAAGATGGCGAACATTCAGCGAGCACGGTGCATTTAAAACGTAACCTTTTTAAAACAAGTATTCAATGCGTATTTAATTTTTTTGTAATAACACCGTAATTGTCCGGTTAAGCTGTTAAGACCTTGCTAGGCCAATAACGTAATCAGATCGAGAAAAAAAGGTGAACACTGGTAAAGATATATTTTTATTGCATTGTAAGAGTTTGTATAGTTAAAATTCATATCAAACAGCAGTAAAAAGATATTAGTGTACTATATACTAGCCCCTGCCCGCGACTTCGTCCGCTGGGAATAGTTACTTTGGGCTAACACTAATACGCAGCGGAAACTTTGTAGTGGTAGAGCCACGCTGAAGCTATTATTGGTGTCAGCCTGAATGGGCCGGCTCGTCCGGGGTAACACCACCCTCACAGAAAACCGACGTGAAGTAACAGTGCGTACATTGTTGCGTTTCGTTCGGTGAGTGAGAGCGCCGGAAACCCGTCTCCCCTACCTCCCTTCTCCTCTTCCTTCCGCTCCCCCTTTCTCTCCATTCCCACAAACACAGGCTGGCAACGCACTTGTGACTCCTCTGGGGTTGCTAGTGTCTATGGACGGTGGTGATCGCTTAACAACAGGTGACCCGCATGTTCGTTTGCCTCCTATATGACATAAAATAAAAAAACTCTCAAAAGGAATACATACCCGATTCTGAATAACTCTTTATTTGTGTTCTGCTCCTACATGTCTTAGCGTGATGATACATAGCCTACAGCGTTCCTAGATAAACGAGATATCTAACGTTGCAAAAATTTTTCATATACGAGCAGTAATGAGATTACCCCCTTTTTTTTATATATCAATGGAGGCAAACGAACTGGTGGGTCACGTGATGTTAAGTGATCACCACCGTCCATAGACACTAACGACATCAGGGACGTCGCAAGTGCGTTGCCAGCCTGTATATGGGAGAAGGGGGAAGGGAAGGAAAGGGAAAGAAGGAAAGAGGAAGGGACGTGGGCCTCCGGCTCTCTCACTGACCGAACGAAACACAACAATGCAAGCACTGTTATTTCACGTCGGTTATCTGTGAGAGGGGTGGTACAACCCCGGAGGAGCCGACCCATTCATGCTGAAACCAAAAATAGCTTCAGCCGGGCTCTACCACCTACATACATACCCCTACAACGTCACTAACTCACAATCTCACTAATTCACAAATTTCTTTATTATCTTATTAGTATAGATTTCATTTGTGTTCTGCTCCTAAATGTCTTAGGATGATGATATTATAGCATATAGCGTTCCTAGTTAAATGAGCTATCTAACGCTGCAAAAACTATTCAAATCCCTGTTATCCCTTAGATTACCCCCTACAACGTCACAAACTTTACCTCTTTATAATATTAGTATAGATAATTTACTTAGTGATAATATCTATTCATAGTGATTATTTCGTTATAGACTAATATGAATTTGACATTAATTCGTTTGACATTTACTGTTACATAATTAATATTTTATTTTATTGAAAGTAGTTTTTGTCGGGTCTTTATTGTATTAATACAATGTTTTTTTTTTTTTCTAAGTGACTACGCTATTGACCCAGCAAGGTCTTAACAGCTTCACCGGACTACTAAGGCGAGCGCTTAAGGCACTCAGCCGATTTTATTTTGGCAACCAGCTCAAGGGTGCACGGCACACCTCGGCTTGGCTGTTGCCTGTTGCATGCAAAATCGCGACCTTTCTTAGCTAACCTAGCTAACTGTTCATATATGTATGGGTTGTTGAAACGTATATGTATACCAAGCATACACGCCTCAACAACTTCATACATTTATTATCGGAAAATTGAGAGTTTTTCAGTTCGATAAGGGAAAGAAAGTAAACCCTTCCACTTTCATGTGTAAGCGTGCACGTGTGTGGGGGTGATCGTGTAGTGTTGTAGCGGTGATGTATATTTGTGTGTCACCGTATCACGCAAGCAACGCACTCAAGGGCTCCCTACCGAGGGATCGAACCTAGGCTTGAGCTGCTGCCGTGGGAGGCCTAATTGGGTGTGCGGGAGCGAAATTAACCCCCAGACCACGGCGGCGTGATCTGTGGTTACGCGGGCGTGGGCGTGAACACGCTCTGTTTCGAGGGACAGGCTGGTACTGATCGTTCGCTGACGTGATTGAATCAGGGGGGTCGGTAAAAATGTGTCGCGGACGTCTTATATAACGCGCAGCGTTAGGTACGGGTTCATAGTTTGCGGCGGATACCACTAACGGACTGGGGTTTTTTTTAATACAATGTCTGACACGGTTCAGAGTTGTTATTGCTAAATAATTCTGTTACAAGAAAGGAAGTAAAAAAACATAGACAAAATGAACACAGATCATAAACAATATGTCTTGATAACTGAATGACATTCTAATATTTATTACACATAATTTATAACCATCAAGGATAAATATAATGACTCGAGATTTTTATATACTTAGAAGACTATAAAATAATTGATTATTTACAATGATATATCGAGATTTTTTTTTGTCCCATAAAACGCAAGGGGTTCTCCAAGATAACGAAAAAATTGTAGTTAACGTAACTAGACATTTTTGCGACACCTTAGTACAAGAGCCGGCAACGTTGAAAGAACAAGAATTTTAGAATACCTGGTTCGTTAATATATCAATATATATTTTTTTGTATCATAGGAGGCAAACGAACAGGTGGGTCACGTGATGTTAAGTGACCACCGCCCTCTATAGATACTAGCAACACCAGGGGTGTCGCAAGTACGTTGCCAACCTGTATATGGGGGAGAGCAAGGGAAGGCAAAGGAGGAAACGAAAAGAGAGGTGGGCCTCCGCCGCTCTCACTGACCAAACGAAACACTACAATGCAAGCACTGTTATATCACGTCGGTTTTCTGTGAGAGGGTGGTATTAGCCTGAAAGGACACTTGGTAGCTGGTTAACGTTGTATTTTTAATGCGCATTTTGATTTAATTAATTTTGATTTATGAATAGGTTTAGGAACATTTTTTTTCAGTAACTTTTAAATGTTATTAAAAGCATGAATTTTCACAGTCATACACATTTCTTTATAAACAATCATATATATACCCGCTGATATATTTTATAAATAAAAGACGTACGTCCGGAATGAGGACCTCCACAGGGACCTGGAGATGCCTTCTGTCTGTGCGTATATAAAATCACTCACACGTAGTTATTTCGAAAAAGCCGCGAATCATCCCAGCCCTTTAGTGGTATCCGCCACGAACTATGAACCCGTACCCAACGCTGCGTAGTATATAAGACGACCGCGACACATTTTTACCGACCCTTCTGATTCAATCACGTCAGCGAAAGATCAATACCAGCCTGTCTTTTCAAACAGAGCGTGTTCACGCCCACGCCCGCATAATCACAGATCACGCCGCCGTCGTCTGGGGATAAATTTCGCTCCCGCACACCAGATTAGGCTCCGCTCGACAACGGCTCAAGCCTAGGTCTGTTCCTCGGCGGGCCGCCTGTGAGTACGCTGCTCACGCGATACAGTGACACAAAACTTTACATCACTGCTACAACATTACACACATCACCTATACACATGTGCACGCCTACACGCTTACATGCTGTTTTTCTTTTTCAGAGAAATAAACGACAAAGAGTTCTACCCTTATTTTTCCCTATCCTATATAGTTTAATAGATTTTTTTCCGACACAAAATACATATAGGAGTTGTTGAGGCACGCATGTTTGGTACACATGCATGTTTCAATAACTTATATACGTATATCTAAATAGCTTAGCTTAGGTTAGCTCAGATAGTTCGCGATTTTTGCACAAAACAGGCGACAGCCCAAGCCGAGATATGCCGTGCACCCTTGAGTTAGTCGCCCAAACATCCCAAGTCGGTTGAGTGCCTTCAGCGCTCGCCTCAATAGTTCAGTGAAGCTGTAAAGACCTTTCCAAGTCAACAGCGTATACATTTCGAAAAAAAAATGCGTCGATAACATACGCTGCCACAACTATCGCTATCTTTATCGTGCAGCCAGTAGTACTGCACTAAACTATACCTATAGCTATATTCTATACACATATTATTTTTATAGCGATAAATCGATCTAAATATAGAGTTAATAACTGAATTAGTGTGAAAGATGAAATTTGTATTTATTTATATATAAATATAATAATAATAAAATGACTGCTATTCTAACATGGGTTAAGATTACTTTTATCTTTATTTCCAAAAAATAGCATCAAGCACATCATTGTTAATACCAAAAATGTCTTTCAATAATAAGTCCATTTTAATAACGTTTCAAAGTTAGTGAAAAAAAACATCCTAAATTTATTTAAAAATCAATATTTTTGTCTGTAAAGTTACGATATGCACTAATAAACGCATCTATTATCGGCAGCCAGGTAGCCCGTTGTTCGGATGAATATAATATATAAAACTGGCTTGATTGGTTCTTTCCGGTATGGCCTCTGCCTATGTAGGTAATTTCGCCAATATCAAGTGTGACAAATACACGATATAAATTGAATGCCAAATATTTAGTGTAACAACGTAGAATAATCTACAATAGAAACATAGGTTCTAATACAAGTTAAAAATAGTTATGATAAAGTAAGTGGTAGAGATGTTTATTTAGTTTTATGTAGGTTAGTTTTTATCTTAAATGATCCTGTTAGATGTTTTTTTTTCTCGAAATGTCTACGCTATTGACCGACCAAGGTCTTAACAGCTTCACCGGAATACAAACAACGGAGTGGTAGATGATGCTACGAACGGGTACTAGGCTTATTTAAAAAAAATCACATGTAATCTGGGTATATGTTTCTGTGAATCCGTGGATAGTTTGGATTCACAATTGGAAACGGTAGTTGTGGCTGCAATCGGGTATCACTTTTATTCAATTTTTTCGCGTTTAAAAATACAATTGAAACCAGTGATAACCAATTTGGTGCAGACGAAGTTGCACAGGTCAGCTAGTATACAAATAAAAATGTCCAAACATTGTAGACACTCTACACGTAAGGAGCGTGAAGTGTAAATAATGGACACTTATAAATGAAGGCTTCGACTCAAGAATGGAATTGACGACGTCATAACGACTGCCGACACAAGTGAAAACTCAAAACATTTGAATAATACGTCACGAGCATGTCGAGGTCGTGGGTGACGCGAACCTATAAGTTTTTGCTCTGCCAAAAATTAATCAACACGGTTAAACAACCTTTTACTTAACAAACAGAAGTATATATATATACCTTATTGTCACACAAAAAAAAATGAGCCGCCACGGGACGCCTGGCAGATGTGAAACATCAAAATTTTTTTGTATGAGTTATATGCATAAAAAAAACAGATTACGACAGGAATTAGTTATGGCATAATAAAAAGGTGAAGGTAAAAAATTACAAATTACATAAAATAGTGTCTGCTTATTTATTTTATTACATAAATATTCATTTTATTAAATACCAAATACAAGAATTCAACTAGGCACTGGCGCGGTGTGTTTCGCGGCATTTATCAAAGGGCGCTAGGCCATCGGCGCGTGCCGCGTAACACTAGTAGAACAAGTGGCCTACAAGATATGGTTGCAAATGTTTTTGAGTATTTCTTTAATAGTGCAATGTTCGTGTTTTACGTCGCCACGTCGACAATCAGGTTTACCCTCCGCCTATAGATGTTTCATAACAAAAGAGGCAGTTGATTCAAAGGTAGAGTTTACTATCACTGAGCGAGACGTCGGGCCGATGGATCGACATTCCAATATTCTAATGACTCGATTATACGAACAAAATATTAAAATCATTCGGATATGGAGGTGAAGTAAGAGTCCTTGACAGAAACTATTAGTTATTCTGCATCGCGCAATATCAGATCGTCACACTATATCTATAATCTACACAAAATACATCTGAAGATATAATATGGTCGTCGTAGACCACTATATGGAATGGTGATTGTTCCCAAAAAAAATCGATTCTTAAATCGATCGGAATTTTAGTCTATGGAATCGATTCATGGAAGAATCGAAAAGTCCAGGGAATTTGAAAAAAATATATATTCAAAAATCTTTCTTTTATTTTTTTGTTCGTTTTGATCAACTTTTTCTTTTAGAAAATATCGATTACTCAATTTTTTTATCTTGATAGAAAAAAGTGGTTTTTAGTCGGCTCACTCGGGATAGTAGCACCCGACCCACAAAAACACCCACGTGAAGTAACAGTGCTTGCTAGTTGCTTTTCGTTCAGCCAGTGAGAGCCCCGGACGCCTACTACCATTCTCCTCCCCTTCCACTTCCCTGTCCCCCCACAGGCTGGCAAAGCACTTGCGACTCCCCCCCCCGGTGTTGCTGGTGCCTATGGACGGTGGTGAACACTTAACATCAAGTGACCCACCTGTTCATTTGCCTTCTTTGATATAAAAACAGATCTAAATCCGATTTTATACTGTCTGTGATTGATTCACTGAATCCGTACGTTGTTTAATCACTACATATGATAAAACAAAGTCTTCCGACGCGTCTGTTTGTCTGTTCGCGATAAACTCAAAAACTATTGCACGGATTTTAATGCTGTTTTCACTAACAGCTATAAAAAAGGTTTAGGTATATAATTGTTCAATTTTTTTGTAAATTCGTTGAAATATAACTGCAATTGTTAGAAGTGCCAGAAAAAGTCAAGCCGCCTGTTTCCTACAGCAACAAAAGCCTATACATATTTACGTCTCTCTGTTTTCTTCCTACTGTACTGTACATTCTGTCAGGTACTATGCAGTAACTTAGTCGAACCAGTTTTAAAAAAGAATATTTCCGGATGTCACTAGTTTGGATGTCTATAGGAGACGACTATAGTGACTTCCGATTAAGTTACTGCTCCTTCTGGTTGATGAAGGTCCTCACGATTTGGGTTATTTAATTAAAAGTGCAATTGTTAACTTGCGTAGTTTAATTTTAATATACCCCGTGTCTACGACCTTTCGTGCGGGCCAGCGCGTAGTAACTGGCTCGCTGTTCATACGTCGCGCTCTAATGTAATTATTTGCTTACCGTGCACTATGCCTTACACGCTTACATTGTGTCCCTACAAATATTCTTCAGGTTCAGGATTACTAAGGACTAAGGATGTCGATCTAAATCGATTAATCCAATAATCGATATTTAGAAATGCAAAATGGGTTATTTTAATTAATACTAGCTGATTCCCGCGACTTTATCAGTGTCCTTTATTGATTCAATTGTTTTGGTTACATCCCAAAGGAATTAGGTAGCTTTTTCGACGAAACTCCCAGACGGTTTGATTTTTTCCGACACTTCCAACAATTATCATTTTATTTCAAGGACTTTACAAAAAATCTTAACATATTATATATTTATAACTTCCTCGTCAATCACACTATATATTACTGAAAACCACATAAAATCTGTTCAATAGTTTTTGAGTTTATCGGTTACAATCACTCTGACAAAAGCGGCGGAGGACTTTGTTTTATTATATGCAGTGACTAATGGGTCCGGCAGAAGTATTATTCTAAAAAAAAGAATCAAATTGCACCGTCTTGCTTCAGTTATAAATCTAAACCATTCAGATACACAATTTTACCAAAACCGGTTCAACCGTTTCGGAGGAGTTCAATAATAAACACGCGTACAAAAGAGTTTAACATGCATGTAGATAGGCGTGCACTCCGATCGTAAAGTTGAATCGATTCGAAACAAAATGAACACGCGCCATAATTCATATGTTACGGTTATTATGAGAATCGGTAATTCTTGAATACGTTCTTAATGTACAGACAATACAAAAAAAAAACAATGAAAGTAGGTGTGTACTTATATACATGCGTTAGAAGTTATACTTCATAGGCGTAATAAGATAAAAATATTTTTTAAAAATTGTATCTTTCGCCTTACTCTACGTTTGTAGAAGAAGAAGCAGAATCAGGGGGCCTAGCTACACCCGATTAGGCCTCCCACGGCGGCGGCTCGGGCCTAGGTTCGATCCCTTGGTAGGGAGCCCTTGAGTGCGTTGCTTGCGCGATACGGTGACACACAAATATACATCACTGCTACAACACTACACGATCACCCCCACACACGTGCACGCCTATACGCTTGCACATGAAAGTGGAAGGGCTTACTTTTTTCCCTTATCGAACTGAAAAACTCTCAATCTTCCGATAATAAATATATGGAGGAGTTGTTGAGGCGTGTATGCTTGGTACACATATACGTATCAACAACAAATACATATATGAATGGTTAGCTAAGATAGGTCGCGATTTTGCATGCAACAGGCAACAGGCAACAGCCAAGCCGAGGTGTGCCGTGCATCCTGGAGCTGGTTGCCAAAATAAAATCGGCTGAGTGCCTTAAGCGCTCGCCTTAGTAGTCCGGTGAAACTGTTAAGACCTTGCTGGGTCAATAGCGTAGACAATTCGAAAAAAAAAGGGGGCCTAGCCAAGTTTATCACGTGATATAGCGTTCAGATATGTCATCCCCATACATTTTTCCGTTTTCTATTTGCGTTAGTGATTATCGATAAGCAACTTGGCTAGGCCCCCAGTAATCTGTTATTATTAATTTATCAAAAAAAAAAAATCTTTATTCAATTTAGGCCCTAATAAGGCGCTTATGAACGTCAAAAACTACCACCGGTTCGGAAAACAACCCAGCCATCGAGAAGAACCGGCAAGAAACTCGATCGGGTCCTTTTTTTTACATACTTTTCCAATACATCATACAATAGCTTGTAGTGGATGCACAGAGAGGAGTCAATTCCAGACATCACTATCGTTCACATACTGGTCCACTCTATAATATCCTTTTGACACTAACAGCCGCTTGACGTGACGCTTAAACTTGCAGTCCGGCTAATCGGTAACATGTCTTGGGACTTTATTATAAAACCTAACACTATCATACCACAATAGTGTAATTTCCTACAGTTTCCTTATTAGGTTAGTAATATTATTCTAATTAACACATAGAAATTTAACTGTTTTTTCATTCGAAAAATAATACTCATGATATGATTAACAGATTATCGTGAAATATCACACCGAAACGTGATAAAATATGAATGTGTCAAATTTTTGCTCAAATTATAAGTGAAAGTTTATTGACACGTGATATTTTTTTAATAAACACTTGGGAAATGTTATCGAAACTTCTCCCCACTCACTGAATAGGTGTTAGCAATGAAAATACCAGTCTTTAATTATGAAAGCAGTATTTCAAATGTTTAGCTTTAGTAAAATTACTATTGGCTAATCTATATCATAAAGAGGTAAAGTTTGTGAGTTTGTGACGTTGTGATGTTGTGACGTTTAGGGGGTAATCTCAGGAACTACTAGTTACATTTAAGAAGTTATTATTGAAGTTATACTTCTTTTGGCGCTTTAGGGAAAAAATATGATAGTAATTCTTTTCGATGCGCGGGCACACCGTCACAAAAAACCGACAAGGGTGTAAGGGGTGTCGAGTAACATCTTAAGACTTGAGACACCCAAGCCAACCTCACCTGCACGTAGTGCACCCTGCTGATCAACTAACGAGGCAATGGCGATAGAGGGGTGGTAGGGTTTTACAGCTCGACTGGGTCGCAACCACCATGTACATGGCGAAAAAGCCCGTCATAGTGACTCGCTTTTGCGCGTCGCATTTCGGGATTAGCCTGTGCATATCCAGTACCAGGTGACTTTCGTCATTATGGCCGGCATGACAGCGGCGACCGACGATGGATAATCTGTCTCTCGGTGGTCGCCACTGTTCTTAGATTGTACTATGCTTACCATCAGGTATAGTGCAGTCACTTTGTCGTGCTTCAATAAAAAAAAAAACGTAAAAAAATGTGTGTGTGCTTATGTACACGCGTTAGAAGTTATACTTCTTTGGCGTAACAAGATAAAAATCTTTTCAAAGCTTTTATATTTCACCTTATTCTACGTTTGTAGAACAAAGGACACTAACAATAGAAAAAAAGGTATTTAATACATTAAAAGTTATAATACAAAGAAACACATACAACAAATACAAAGAAACAAAATGTTGACTATAGCTAACTTCAGGGTGTCGGTTTTTCGTGACGGTGTTTCGTAACGTAAAAATATTCTCATCATTTTTCCTCAACGCGCCAAAAGAAATATAACTTCAAAAACTTTTTATTTCTTCCTTTTTTCTGCTAAAACATATGCCAATACTTTTTTACTATTGTAACCATATCCTATACTTCTGTGCAAAAACAAAAAAAAAATGGTCAAATTTCGGTCATTATACAACAACTAGTAGTAATAAATATGGAATTAAGTAATGAAATACTTATAAAAATAACTTGATTTAAGAGATAACACAAATTTTGTATTCTATACGCGACGTTGCGTTGCAGTACGCATATTAAGCACTATTATAATACGCTGACCTATTAATCTATACTTCTATACTATTTATTATAAAGAGGTATCAGTACCAACCACAGATCACGCCGCCGTGGTCTGGGGGTAGATTTCGCCCCCGCTCACCAGATTAGACCTCCCTCGGTAGCGGCTCAAGTCTAGGTTCGATCCCTCGGCAGCGAGCCCTTAAGTGCGTTGCTTGCGCGATACAGTGACACAAAAATTTACATCACTGCTACAACACTACACGATCACTCCCACACACGTACACACTATACGCTTACAGATGGAAGTGGAAGGGTTTTATTTTTTGTCCTTATCGAACTGAAAAATCTCTAATTTTCCGATAATAAATATATGGAGGGGTTGTTGAGGCGTGTATGCTTGGTACACATATGCATCTCAACAACTAAAACATATATGAATAGTTAGCTAGGTTAGCTATGATAGGTCGCGAGTTTGCATGTAACAGGCAATAGCCAAGCCGAGGTGTGTCGTGCACCCTTGAGCTAGTTGCCCAAATAAAATCGGCTAAGTGCCTTAGGCACTGGCCTTAGTAGTTCGGTAAAGCTGTTAGATCAATAGCGTAGTCAGATCGAGAAAAAAAAGAAAAGAAAAAAATTATAAAGAGGTAAATTTTGTGTTTGTGACGTTGTGATGTTGTGGCGTTGTAGGGGGTAATCTCATGAATTACCGGTCCGATTTGAATAATTCTTTCAGTGTTATATAGCTCATTAATCAAGAATGGTTATAGGCTATATATCATCATGCTAAGGCCAATAGGAGCGGAGCACAGATGAAAAATGTTTCAAAATCGGGATGTTTTTTCCTTTTGAGAACTGCACGCAGCAGCGGGTTAGTGTTAGGGTTACTGTACCTATTCCACGCGAACAAAGTCGCGAGCAGAGGCTAGTTTTGTATAGACTTTAGGTTATTAAAATATTTTACTTAAATTGTGTTTTTACATATTTTAAATACAAAAAATGTCACAATTTAGATAATAATTTCTAATTTTGGCTACAATATATTGCAGATTTTTGTTTTGTCAACTAAATCTTTGTTAATACAATTTAGTGATATTGTAAACACTAAAAATCTGGAACGTCGTGAAAGACTAGGAAATGCATGAAAAAACCTAAAATTGACATATTAACGGCAACATAACAACGGACGATAAAATTAGAGGTCGATCAACTCAAATTGATTGTCGAAGACTGAATGAACTATCAACAGTAAGACACTTTACCCACTTTATAAATTGACGACCTACATGAGATGGGGTATGCAGAGACTTCTTCAGTTGTAGTCCGGTGAAGCTGTTAAGACCTTGGTGGGTTAATAGCGTAGTCATTTCGAAAAAAAAAATCTTCTTCAGTAAAGTATAATATAAAGCTATGCTCGTGACTCCGTTCGCATAAAGCTCATAATTATTCTTAACGCTTTTTTAACGACAAAAATTAAACGTTAACTTTTGAAGTTTTTGGCGGGATTTTATTCTGTTATGTAGTGGCTTTTATTTTTTTGAAATGAAACATCTATAGGCGCGGGTAAAACTGAATATGGGCGTTTTTTTTTTTTTCGAAATGACTACGCTATTGACCCAGCAAGGTCTTAACAGCTTCACCGGACTACAAAGAATATTGGCATGGCGACGCAAAACGCGAACTTTATACACAAAAACATGTGCAACCCTATCTGTATAAATATAAGATTCAAATTGTTTTATCGGCCTCTCGTTTTACTAGTGTTACACGCGCCGACGACATAACGCCATTTGATAAATGCCGCCAAACACACCGTACCCAGTTGAATTTTTATATTTAATAAATAAACAGCCATTATTTTATCGAACCAATTTGTAATGCATTATCTTTTCATTATGCTATAGCTGATTCTGTTCTTTTATGCATATAACTTATACAAAACAATTTCGATGTTTCACATCTGCCAGGCGTCCCGTGACGGCTCAATTTTTATTTTTATAATCTTTTGTTATTTGACTCTATATTTTGTCATATTGGTGGCATTTTACGTAATTACATATTGTCGTACATAAACGTGGATGTAAAAGTAAATTTTCAAAAAAAGGAATTAACTGGTACTTCAATATTATTCAAAAACCCATACGGCACTAAAAAGCGGAATATAAATAGTTTATCAAATTAACCAAATTAAAAAAAACATATGAATATGTGTGCTACTTACTTGTTTATTTAATTTGGTTAATTTGACAAACTATTTATATTCCGCTTTTTAATGCCTTAATTCTTTTTTTTTTGAAAAATTTACTTTAATTTTCCCTTTTTAGTGTACATATATATATATTTTACTAAAACATGCGGGTCACCTGATGGTAAATGATCACCGCCGCCCATGGACACCTGCGGCACGAGAGGAATCACAGATGCGTTACCGGCCCTTAAGAAAGGAGTAGGCTTGTTTCTTACAAGTTGTGTTACTTTGTCACGGATCCCATAGTCAGAACCTAATCAAACTCTCATCAAACTACCCTTGAAGTACATCCTTTCCAATAAAAAATGAGTCATCGAAATCGGTTGGCGTGATATTGAGTTATTCGTCTATTTGTTGTGTACATACTTAATACAAATCTAACACTTATACGGTTTTGCACTGGATGCCATTGTCAGAACTAGTCCAAATTAAAAGGACCACACGGGAAGCACTAGCTTTCAGATGAAAAAAGAATGATCAAAATCGGTTCACCCAGTCCAAAGTTATGTGGTAACAAACTTTAAAAAAATACAGACGAATTGAGAACCTCCTCCTTTTTTTGAAGTTGGTTAAAAATACCACAGAACATGAATTTCGAGATGCTATAAAAGGTCTCTGGAATGTTCTAACAAGGGGGCTTTTTTGTTAAAGCAATGAAATCATCGCAAGACATTATAACTTACGCGACAAAGGCAGTAGTAATCAGAAAGATTACTACTGCCTTTGTTAAGATGCCTTTGCTAAGATTTCACGACGTTCCAGATTTTTAGTGTTTACAATATCACTAAATTGTATTTGCAAATAAAATCCAGGCGGTCATAAGGACTGCAGATAGAAGTGAAAACTTAAGACAATAGAATAACTGTGTTCTCAAAGTTTTAACGATTTATGAACAATTTTAAACAATAGTTCGGTATTATGTACGACAATTGTATGCTTATACGTGGGGTTAGCAATTTGACCTGCATTTATTTTTTGTGTAAATATAAATTTGGCGGAACTCTAATGACTATTCTACGGAATCTCTAGGTTCTGTGGAACACAGTTTGGGAATCCCTGCACTAGGCAACAACCCAAGCCGAGGTGTGACACGCACCTTTGAGATAATTGTCACAATAAAAAATTTTTACAAAAAAAAATTGAACCGACTTCGATATCAAAAACTTATAAAGCACTGAAAAGTGAAAAATAAATATATTAATTAAATTAACCAAATTAAATAAAATATATGATTATTTGCGCTACCTAGAGATATATTGGAAGTCGGTGCCAACCGAAAATCATATCTACATAGGTACAAAATTTAAGTCCACTCTCACGTCTCGTGATGTGTATTTGTATAATGTAATACACTTTTCTACCTGCAACAAATTTGAAATTTTGGTTTGCACCGACTTCCAATATATCTCTAGGTAGCGAAAATAATCATATATTTTATTTATTTTGGTTAATTTAATTAATATGTTTATTTTTCACTTTTCAGTGCTTTATAAGTTTTTGATATCGAAGTCGGTTCAATTTTTTTTGTAAAAATTTTTATTTTTCCATTTTTAGTGTATATAAATATATTTTATATGGTTTTAATTAATTACAAAATAAGGAAGGCTTAATGGTTTTAAGAATCTTAATCTATATTAATACTTCCGCAACGCTTACGCTCTTATTTTGATTATAGCTGCGGTCTTTTTGATAACAGTTGTATTTTATGTGAAGTTGACAACAAATAAAGGTGAGTATCTGGAATTCGTTCATAGTGATCGTAATTACACTTCTAGTAGCTAGGCAAGCTAATATACTACATATATATAAGCGGTTACCTGTATACCTGTAATGTTTATAATAATACCGAGAGTTCTGAACAATAACTAAAAGAATAAAGAAAAATATAAAGTGGCTTACCACCATTTTTCTAGATATTTTTCGAGTATATGACTTTGATTTAATTTGTTACAGAAGTAATTGTTCTTCAGAAGTTCATAACTTGACAAACAAATATGATATTACACCGTACTAGATCCAACTGATCAAATTAGGTTGATTGTGAACGAATTTCAGAACCTCATCTTTCCTAATGTCCACTTCACAGAAATTGCCTCAACAGTCATAACCCCACATGTTATTCCTCGTCAAAACAAGTCATATGTACCCAAACACATAATAGCTGCTGTAAGCCGTTGAGGAGTTCCATTCCAGTTTCTCCATTTTCATGATCAAATCAGAATTGATTAAATGATATTCTTATCACTACAAAAGGTTGTTCCAAGTTTTCATTAAAATTAGCTTATGGGGAAGTTCATTTATTCATATAAGCTTTATTCATCCCTTTATTTTCAACCCTTATGGTTGAATTTTTTTTATTTTGAAGAACACCATTCCCATGTGTCGGTGATTAAAATAAAATTGTTGAAATCGGTTTCAAGTACACGAAAAAAAAATTTTTTTTTCGAAATGTCTACGCTATTGACCCAGCAAGGTCTTAACAGCTTCACCGGACTACTAAGGCGAGCGCTTAAGGCACTCAGCCGATTTTGTACACGAAAATACGTAGACACGAACTGGGTGAAAATCAAATAAACGACATTTCACCCCCTTAGAGGTTGAATATTTTGTTCAAATTTATATGGGACCACCTTGGAGTATAGCTGAATCAAACAGAAAAAGAATCATTAAAATCGGTTCATAATTAACGGAGATATCGAATAACATACATAAAAAAAAAATACATACACCCGAACATAGAACCTCCTCCTTTTTCGAAGTCGGTTAAAAATCGGCTGAGTACCTTAAGCGCTCGCTTTAGTAGTCCGGTGAAGCTGTTAACTCCTTACTATTTGATAAGTGGTAGAGCCACGCTGAAGCTATATTGGTTTCAGCATGAATAGCTCGGCTCGCTCGGTGTAGTACCACCCTCTCACAGAAAACCGACGTAAAGTAACAATGCTTGCATTGTTACGTTTCGTTTGGTCATAAGAGCGCTGGAGGCCCACCTCCATACCTCCCTCTTCACTCTTCACCCTACCCCCAAACACAGACAGGCAACGCACTTGCAACTCCTCTGGCGTTACTAGTGTCTATGAGCGGCGGTGATCACTTAACACCGGGTGACCCGCATGTTCGTTTGCCTCGAATGACCTGAAAAAACTAGGTCAATAATGTAGTCAATTCGAGAAAAAAAAGATCGGATATATTTTATATCGAAATTATTGTTAGGCGAAGCTCTGCTTGGATAAATATTCACAGTGTCTCACAGAGTCTTAATTGGTTTTTTTCTGACTGACCTATACTTTTTTTTTACACTGTATATGACGTTTTTTATGCCTTTTGTCTTAGGAAGTTTTTTTAACACGTTAGTGAGTTCCAAAACAAAAACAAAGCCCCTTTAATTATGAAGCGGTTCAAACAAATAAAATATTTAAAATTGTTTGTCAAATCTTAGTATTTGCTTATTTAGTATCTCAAATATTGTCGTTGGGTTTTCCTTAAATTTTTGTTATGAACTTTTTTTTTAACTTTACTTTTGCCAATCAATCTTTCCGATTATTACTGCCATTGTCACGTACTCAATAATATCACAAGCGTCGTGCGATCATTTCAATTTTAAACATCGTGTGAGTCAATATTCTAACAAGATGGTAGATCTCTTGCTAGAACCTTCCAGGGAGTTTTTGTGGCATCTCAGAATTTCATGCTCCGTGGTATTATTTTCCATTCACTTCACTTATGCACAATAAACTAACTATATTACGTAAAACACCACCAAATTTATACTAGATTATGAATAAAATATAAAATCCACTATATGACAGAATAAAATCCCGCCAAAAAAAAAATCTATGATATGAACTTAATTTTGTCTTTGGAATTAATCGCGTGGCCTTACAGTTGTTACTGATTCTAACACTATATTAAAATACTAACTGTGCCCGCGGCTTCGTCCGCGTGCAACATAATATACAAAACAGTTACTCTTTAATACCATAGGAGGCAATCGAACAGGTGGGTCACCTGACGTTAAGTGATCACTGCCGTCCATAGACAATTGCAACACCAAGGGAGTCGCAAATGCGTTACCAGCCTGTGTTGAGGGGGCGAGGAAGGGAAGAGGAGAGGTGGGTCTTTGGCGCTCTCACTGACCGATCGAAACGCAACAATGCAAGCACTGTTACTTCACGTCGGTTTTCTGTGAGAGGGTGGTAGTACCCCGGATGAGCCGACTCGTTCATGCTGAAGCTAGTAATATTAATAATAGAGTTATCTTAATAACCCTTTTTTTTTTCTCGAACTGACTACGCTATTGACCTGGCAAGGTCTTTACAGCTTCACCGGACTACTAAGGCGAGCGCTTAAGGCACTCAGCCGATTGTATTTTTGGTAACTAGCTCAAGGGTGCTCGGCACACCTCGGTTTGGCCGTTACCTCGAAAAAACCCGATCTGACCTAGCTAAACTATGCTAAGCTATACATGTATCCATTTTTGGATCATCAATTAAAATTGCATGATACAAAAACACAACATGTGAATCGAAAGGAGGTAAACTAAATCTACTCGATTCAGTTCGATAAGGGAATTTTTTTTACCAAAAACAACCCTTCCACAGATGTGTAAGGTGCATGTCTGATTAACTGTGTATGTGTGAAATCGATGTAGTGATGTGTTAATCTGTATCGCGAAGCAGGGTCTTTGTGTCCACCCGAGTGGCCTCGAACAAAAACCCTACTGAGAGACCGCGGAACAATAGTGTACGGGAATAGAAACGATAGATCTCTGCCCATGACGCATGGGACAGGGATTCGCGATGTGGCCGGCCACAGATAAAAATAGAAGTTTTAAAATAAATCGAATTTACAATTTACAATTTAAGCGAAGGGGCGCTGAGGCCGGGATCTAAAAATAGAACGGCACCGAGCCGGAAACTAAAATAGAACTAAAATGACGACATCGTTTAACGATTTTTAGGGGAAGATAGACATAAACACGCGAGTTTATTCTATCTTATATTGAAAAATTATTATTTTTTCGCGACGGCAGCACGGGCCAACCGTTGGATCGTTGCCGCGATGGCGGGGAATTGCGCGATTGCGCGAATGGGGCCCTGTTTTGGGTCATTAGCGATCTCATCGTACGCTACGATCTCTGAGATCTCATGGAAGACAAGGAGCTGGGCAGACCAGTCCATGCCATATAGAGCGGAGGTGACTGCGGTGTTCGCCTGTGGAGGCCTAACCGCCTGAGGGCGAGGCATAGGCTGAGGGGCTATCCTAGGGGCCCACGGGGCCTGAGGGGCCCGAGCGGGGCGGAGGGGTGCGCTAGGCGCGGGTACGGGCGCTACCGGCGCACGAGATGTGCTCGGTAGGCTCGGGAAGGCCTCTCTAGAGTTGAAAGGCGGAGGTCGGGGCCTAACGGGAGCGGCAGGCGCCCTGGACGGGGAGACCTGCCTGCGATCGCGAGGGCGACGAGTGCGGGGGGCACGGGGGCAACCGCGATAGTTCGCGGTGTGCCCGGTCGCGCCGCAAAGGAGACAGCTGGGAGGCTCAGAGGAGGTCGGGGTGCGGATACACTCCCTAGTGGAGTGATCTCCGAGGCATTACACGCACCTGGGACGCAGGTGGCAATTGCGGGCGGAGTGTCCGTACACCTGACAGTTGTGACACTGTGAGGGTACGAACGATTTGCACGGGGGCTCAACGGTAATACCGGTGAGGCCGCACAGAGACGAAAGAGAAAAGATAGCTTTCCCCTCTTTAGTGCGGTCGAGAATGACCAGCACTAAATTGTAGGGAGCTTTCGTGCGAGGGTGGTACATTCTATGTACCTCTCTGACGGGAAAATCTCGCGACTTAAGGTCGGATGAGATTTCCTCAGTCGGGATCTCAGCTGGGACTCTGCGGAGGACTGCTCGCAGCGGACGCTCGTCTTCGAGCGCGTGGGTGAAATAACCGAACTTCTTTTCCGAGAGAAAAGAAGTCAGTCGGCGGTGATCGTCGGTGGTGGGGACTTTCACTTTGATACCGTCAACAGTGTTGACGGCAGAAGTGAAGAAAATTTTCCGCGAGTGCAGACTCGCGGAAATCGCGACCCAAGACGCCTTGTCTTGAATCGTAACGGGCGGAGGTGGGCGAGGCTTCTTATTTGAAGCACGGGCGGCGTGGCTAGACACCGACGGAGTGTTACGGCCGGAATCCGTTCGCACGGCGCCGGCCGGAGACACGGGACGGGAAGAACTGATTTTCCGGCCGTGTGAGACGGTAATAAAACCGTCATCGGAAGACTTGACTGCCGATATGGACGGATCAACGTCCATATCGGAGTCTGGGCGGGAGCGAGATAGTGAATCGATGCTTTCGTCTAACGGAAGCGACGAGAAAGAGTTCGCTACTGCGACATTAGCGGAGGGCACGGAGGAGGGCTGCGCGGTCGGAGGTCTCTCCTTCCGCGGCTTCTTGGCCTTGGGCTTCCTATCCGAGACAGGGGTACGTGAGCGGCCAGACTCACTATCGGAATCTACCTCCCGAGTGGGAACCGGTGAAGTAGGAGTTCCTTGAGCACGAACCATATCAGACATTACATCCAAGACAACTTGGTAGTATGCTGGATTGGCGTTGTAAAGACTAGCCAACTCTGGCGAAAGGGAATTGAGATTCTTCATCCTACGAAGAGCCTCCGGGTCGATATATGGGGATTTTTTAACAGAGGAGGCCATACCGGGGTCTGAGGAGGGGTACGGGGCGGGAGAAGTCATATGAAACCTCCCTGCCAGAGGGGCAGGGGGGGGGCGTCTGTTTGAATTTAACGGACTCCGGAGTCCGGGCCAAAAGGAGACTGTGGGCAAAGTGCAATGCCTCACATGGGACCTACAGTGCCTAGGGGGAGGCCCTAACACTTCTTTCTTCGGCTGCACGACGACACGGAGCTCGATCCACGGAGCGTAGCATGAAGCGCTGAACTCCCTGGAACGCGAACCGGCGACACGCAGCACACGGAGAACACGCAGAACGCACTGAAAAGTGCGATTAGAATTGCACCGAAAAGAACGCCTTACGATTGAGCCCTCTGAACGTCAAAAAGAAACGTGAGAGTAGCGAGCGTACCGAAATACCGAAAAATTCCGACGTGAAACACGGTCGCGTAATCGCGTCGCGAACACTTACGAAAAATCGGAAACGTAACACGAATAAAAATTCACGTCGAAATACGATATGAACGCACGCGTCCGACCCCTACGGTAGCACGAATCGGACTCCACCAAGGTCTCGGACTCCACCAAGGTCCTTAATAACCCAAAATATTAGATATCTATATATAGTACAACAATAAAAATACAGCTGTTCAAAATATTGCACGCCTCCAGAAACTACTTACAATAACAAAATGTACATATCTATATATATAAATACATAAACAATCGTTCAAACACTCATAAATAACAAACACATTAATTCAAACTGTACAAACGATGCATAAAACAAGCTAATAGATGAAATAATTTATGTCGCGGTTGAATCTTTGTTTACTACCGTACTTGTATTTTTTTTTTGTTTTAAAAATAACTCTGAAGCTAGTGGTAAAGCCTGGATGGGCATGGGGCTCATGTTTCCATTGCACAGGTCCGGCTGACGAGGGGAGGTAGCTGGTGTGTACCCTGTCTGTCTCGCTATTAGGTAGGAGCCCGGCGGTCACCTTCCGATCTTACGATCCATTGTCGCCCCAACAAAATGGTCTGTTGGTACACGGTGGGATTTTAGTCAGTCCGGGTCGGACATAATCAACTCTCTGCCCCGATCTCAAATTTGAAAAAAAGGGGTAAAACTTTTTGTTATAGAGGGCTTTTTAAAATACACAATGAAACAATTTGAAATAATATATTAATTTTATCATAGTAGGTGGCAGAGATATGTTAAAGCTATATCTAGTTTCAGCATGAATGGATCGACTCGCCCCCGGTACTACCACACGTCACACAGAAACACCCACGTGAAGTAACAGTGTTTGAAATGTTGCATTTCGTTCGGTCAGCGAGAGCTTCGGAAGCGATTTCTATAAAACTTAGTATGTAGGTGGTTTCGGTAACGATAAATTGACCTAGCTAGATTTCATACATATGTATTTAGAACAATTTTTATCTGAGTTTTCAGGCAATGAAAAAATATAGCTACAATATAAAGGTAAATTTCGCCGCCGCTGTTAAAATAAAAAATAGCTCAGATGGAAATCGGCTGCTTTGAAAATCCGTCTAACCCGAGTTTGAATCCGACTGATAGCAAAAGAGATATGTTTTTGAATACTTTTTTTTTTTGGAAAAAAATTCAAATTTTGTGAGGCATACCTAACTGTTTCTCTTTATTAAAAGAATAATTTTATTATATAGTATATTTCTTTTTTAATAAAAATGCTAATTTTGTTTAACAAACCTAACGGTTTATTTTAATTTAAAATGTTTTTTAAAGAACCGAGCAAAGCTCGGTCATTCAGGTACTAATTATTAACAGTAATCTTACATTTAAATTGTATAGATTGAAATAAATCGAAGTAAATTCATATAAGTATTATGGATAATACGGCAAAGGTATACGCCAGTTACTTAAAGTCAAGTAGTCACTGTACCATATAATCCGAGGTCAGTTAGATGGGTTAATACTGAATAATAAGTGGGAACGAGTTGCAAAAGTATCTTGGCAGCCGCGCCCTTCCGGTCGGAACACAGCGCCGCGAGCATTGCTTGCCTAACTACGGGATTACATGGTTATTTTTATTCAGAGATCGTTTTTTGAATGCGCTAATCTTTGGACCATAAGCCAAATTGATTTTTTTTCTTTACATTTTATAGCATATTAGGGTATATTAAGACGGTATATCATATATATGTAGTGCACTGTATTTTAATAATAAGTAGGAACGAATTGCAAGTACGTGTTGGCAGCCTTATTGAGAGATCGTTTGCTGAACGCGCTAATCTCTGAACCACAAGTTAAGTTGATTTTTTTTCTTTGTATGTAATAGTATTTTGGAGCATATTAGGACGAGATGTCAATATGTGTTAGACTGTATTTTAATAATAAGTTAGAAGGAATTTCAAGCACATATTGGTAACAGTACCTTTCCGATTAGAACACAGCGCTGCGAGCATTGCTAGCTTACCTGTGAAATTTTGGCCGGTGAAAGGTGAGACACTAGCAGTATTCTAGCATATGAAACTTCATGGTGACATTTAATACATAAAATAACAATATCAAAACAAATACTAATAGACAACAAAGAGAACCTTAGGTAAAAGTTTTTCTAAGAATTTAAAAAGTATAGATATTAACTTGATTATATCTAGGTTGAATGACCCGTGATAAACATAAACAATAAACCCTTTTGTTTGTTCACACTTCGAAAAAATATCCTCTGTTAGTTGGTTAGCTTCACTTTCACTTCACCCGACGGTCACGGTCCTGTTCTTTAACATAGACGCTTAGAGAATTGAGTATAATTTTATATTGAGTATGTTTCTAGATAATTAGGTCAAATATTAAGCACATATTTTTAAACTGATTTAGAACAAGAATCGCGTGCAGAGTGTCGTCCTTAAATATTGCTACTGTCTAAACATTCACCTGGTATAGGCATTTTGTATTGAGACATGGTTTTTGCCCTAATTACTCGCCTTAGTAGTTCAGTAAAGCTGTTAAGACCTTACTACGTCAATAGCGTAGTCAGTTCGAGAAAAAAAAAACAAAGATCTAGTTAGAATTTGATGTAGTACTCAGTGAATCAGATGACCCACCTGTTCATTTACCTCCTATGGTGTAAAAAAGTACAACGTTTTATTAAAATCAAAAATACTTTATTCAGTTTAGGCCTTAATAAGGCGCTTATGAACGTCAAAAACTACCACCGGTTCGGAAAACAACCCAGCCGTCGAGAAGAACCGGCAAGAAACTCGATCAAGTACATTTTTTTTACATATATTTCCAATATATCATACAATAGCTTACAGTGGATGCACAGAGACATATTAAATCGATATACATAAACACATATCAATTTTATACATAAGGAAATACATCGGCGAATGTTTTATTTCAAGGTATATTTAACTCACGCGTTCTGTCGTATACTGTTTGATTAATGCCTAGTGATGTCTAGAAATAATTATTGATATTATCACGACATAAAACAAACGAGAACGGTAATCGTTCGAGGTTGATTATTAATCTATGCTCACAATTGTTGTTAGATTATCACTCGTTTATATCCCATACATTATTGACGAGAAACATTGACAAGCGGAGGGTAAAATTGATTATTGGCGTGGCGACGCAAAATAGTAACTTTGAACTATTAACGAAATACTCAAAAACATTTGCAACTTTATCTGTATAAACATAAGATTCAGATTGTTTTGTCCGAAACACGTTATACTAGTGTTATGTGGCTCGCGCCGACGACCTAGTGCCTTTTGATAAATGCCGCCAAAGGCACCGCGCCTGCGCCTTGTTGAATTTTTGTATTTAATAAAAGTGAATATTTATGTAATAAAATAAATAAACAATCATGTTATGGAAAAAAATTGTAATGCTTTTTCATTATGCCATAACTGACTCCTGTCGTAATCTGTCCTTTTATGCATATAACTTATACAAAACAATTTCGATGTTTTACATCAGCTAGGCGTCCCGTGACGGCTCTTTTTTTTATTCTATAATTTTCTTGAAAAGGTTTTATCATAAACACAGTACTTTAGTAGTGATGCGTTTTCAAATGAATGGACAGACAATTATTTCTACAGATTTTTGACATTTCCATCATATTTTACTTACTAGCCTCTGCCCGCGACTTCGCGTGGAATAGATAATTTGGGCTAACGCTAACATGCAGCGGAAGGTCTGAAGAGGAAAAAAAGCGTAGTCCGGTGAAGCTGTAAAGGTCCTTCAAGGTCAATAGCGTAGTAGTCAGTTCGAAAAAAAAGGAAAAAAAAAAAAACGATTTTTAAACATTCTTCATTGGTGCTCCGCTCTTATTGGTCTTAGCATGATGATACATAGCCTATAACCCTCGATAAATAAGCTATATAACATTGAAAAAATTTTTCAAATCGGACGAGTAGTTCCCGAGATTACCCCCTACAAAGTCACAAACTTTACTTCTTTATAATATTAGTATAGAAGTATAGATTCCTAGACACATGCAATAAATATTTAAAAAAAATCTAAAAGTATAGAGACTTAAGATTTACATTTTTATTATATGTATAGATATTTGCCAAAAAAAAAAGAATTTAAGAAGTTATTCAAATATTCTGTAATAAACATACTTCGCGTTCGCTTTTGACCGCACAACATTACAAACAACCTGTTATTACGACACCCTATAAAACTCGTAACCTACTGCACCAATCGTTTGATAATTAACAATATATATATTCACTTTCTAACGTGATGAAAAGAGATAGATATATTTTGTCGCGTACGCTGGAAGTTTTATAACAAAGATGTGATATTAAGGTGACAATATTTTGGAAAATTGTATAAGACCTTAAGAAGCCTTCCTCCCCGTTTAATTACAGTTCGTACAAACTTTCGTTTGAATGGGAGTATTAAATATATGTAAGAAATTCTAATAATTTCGAGATTAGAACGACACAGTAAGTCAAACACTATTGATTTTCTTTGTAAGAAAAGATTTATTGTTTTATAATACATTTGATAAAGTGTGTATTTACTTAGTACGTTAGAAAATTACACACCTGTAAGAAAAGAAACGACATTTAATGTTTTTATTAACAATGTCTGTTCCAAATGACAATTAGAATACTTTAATATTAATATAATTGATATTGTAAATTATTGTTTTCTGTTAACAATCACGAGATGCTTATAGGTTATCTTTTCAGCTCACAAACGTTACCTGTCAATTCACTGCGCGTTCAATGGCGTTTGATGCGCGGGAACGTTCAAATTAAAGACAATTATATTTTTCTTTACATATATATATATCTTGCTATCATTTCGCCCCGGTTTCGCACGGAGGTACTTATTAATTACTAACTGTACGACTTCGTCCACGTGTAACCTTGAATAAAAAAAACAGTGTTAAGAAGTCATCTCAATGTATTAAATTTATTTACTTATCTACTTTTCTCTCGTACTTAAGTCGCGTCGTCATTAAAATTACAATAACTTCTGGTAGACCGAACCGATTTCAATAAAACAAAGACTAAATGTTACTCAAATATATGCTTTATGATTTTATCATGAACGCAGAATTTTAACAATATTGGGTTTCCAAACAGACAAACAAACATTTCTAAATATAATTGAAATGTATATTATCACTTCTTCTGTAAATATTTTTTTTTCATAAAAATCGAAAGAGTATTGACACTAGATTTGCATTCTTATTATATGTATAGTAGGGTGGCCCAAAAATACCGACTATTTTTTTTTTTGAGTCTCGGGTGAAAATATGTAATTTTTGATGTTTTAAGAGCCCGCTCCAAAAGACAGCTCAAAAAAAAATTTTTAAGAGGTCACTCCAAATTTTTTAAAATTTCCAAAATCGTCAATAATCGTTGAACTTGATATTTTTTTTCTTGCGACCTTTAAATATTAAAATTTCGACTTGAGATTTTCAGGATCTTTATCATTTTTCTTGTAGAAACAAGTAAAATAATGAGAAAAATAATTAAAAAAAAAATCGATTTTTGACGATTTTGGAAATTTTAAAAAATTTGGAGTGACCTCTTAAATTTTTTTTTTGAGCTGTCTTTTGTAGAGGGCTCTTAAAACATCAAAAACTAACATATTTTCACCCGAGAATAAAAAAAAAATAGTCTTTTTTTTGGGCCACCCTAATGTATAGATTACTTCATGAAAGAAACTTCGTAAGTCGTTGGGTTACATTTTTGTCCGTTACGTCACATTTTCAAATCTGTATTCTTTATTCTGTATTCTAAGGAATAATTGAAATGGTATACTTTTCTTCTTTGTCCGAGCGTTTTCTCGACCTGGTGCCAGGGTCCGCCTTTCTACTAAACTACCACCACTTTATCCGATCTTCGGCATCCTTCTGTGTGAGGTTATTTTCCTTTAAGTCCGCCTTCACAACGCGCAACCAGCGTTTTTTGGACCTGCCGTAAGACCTTGGTCATTGTAATGGTGAATTGAAAGGGTATTTCAGTTAATGGCCATACGTTGTTTATTATTTGATTGTATTTCAAAGACAACAGAAAAAAATAAAACAAAAATGTTTTAGCTGTATAAAAAATCCGCGACACCATCTAAGTTAAATATCTCAGTCAAAAAGGTTGACCTTATATTTAAAGTAACATACATTTTATAAGATTTAGTTTGGACACAGGTTTCACGTATACAAGTTCTTATAAAAACAAGTAGCTAAATCAAAATAGAAATCTACTGGAGATAAAGTTTACTTTTTACAAGCTTATTAATTGATTGAGTTAGTCAGACCATAATACGAATTAAAGGTGGTCAAATTATTGCGTTGCATGCGAGAATAGTAGGCGGGACGCGGAGGTGCGGGGCACAGGAACAACCCAGAAGTTATTAGGATGTCATTTTTCGCTAATATATATAGGATAGTTTTTTATCACTATTGGACCACGTAGGTATCGCCTAGGTTCCAAGTTTTTGAATTGATTACTTCTTTGATATTTTGGCTGGAGGTATATTTACAATTTCACGTCAGGAGATGCTAGTAAGCGTGACCGACAGTATTGTGCTTACGTCACTTGCGGCAGATTAGCGACGCGTAGTACAGCAGCATGTGTAGATCTACTATTGATATCTTGTATCGAGATTGTGCAGCCAATCATATGTTTGATGAATTGAAATGACTATGTACCTTCCTCCTCCCTCTCCCCTTCCTTATTCCCTCCTCCTCTAAACACAAGCAGGCAACCGCACTGGCGACTCCCCTGGTGTTGAAAGTGTCTCTGGACGGTAGTGACCACCTACCATCAAGTGACCTACCTGTCCGTTTGCCTCGTATATAATAAAAAATAATAATAATAATAAGTATGGAAAAATATTTAATTATTATTTAAAGTACAAATAGATGTGAAAGAGACACAAATGATAATAATATTAATTTATATATTATGAAATTGAAATAATTCATACTTTAATTTATTTTGAAATTAAAAGAGATCACAGTTTTTTTTTTGAGTTTTCACCTCTATCGGAAGTCCTTATAACTGCCTTGACATTTTTCTTAGATTTTCACACTTGGAAATAAAATCCGGTAATAATGGATTTGGCGCAAACGTTTTTTTTTTTAAATCACGTGAAGTAACAGTGTTTGCATTGTTGCATTTCGTTCGGTTAGTGAAAGCGCCGGAGATCCACCTCTCCTCACCTTTCCCTTCTCCTCTTCCCTTCCTCTCCCCGCTCCCCCAACACAGGCTAGCAACACACTTTTTTTATAATGGCATATAGGAGGCTAACGGACAGGTGGTTCACCTGATGTTAAGTAATCACCACCGTCCATAGATACTTGCAACACCATTTCCCATCATCTCCCCTCCTCTTTTCTTTCCCCCATCTCTATTCTATCCAGATCGCCTATTTTCCCCATCCCGAAAAACACGGGCTGGCAACGCAATTGCGACTCCCTCGGTGTTGCTAGTGTCTATGGACGGCGGTGATCGCTTAACATCAAGTGACCCACCTGTTCGTTATCCTATATGACATTTAATAAAAGTATGTTGCTAGCCTGTGTTTAGGGAGAGGGGAGAGGTGGGTCTCCAGTACTCTCACTGACCGAAGGAAAGCAACAAGGCAAACACTGTTACTTCACGTCGGTTACCTGTGGGTGGTAGTACCGAGAGCGAGCCGATCCCATTCATGCTCAAGCTAGTAATAGCTTCAGCGCGGCTCTACCACCTACAAAACCTACTTGCGTAGTTTCCAATGATTGTGCGTAGTCGTTTATTTTTTAAATATCAAAGCAATGACTGGATGAGACTCCGGTATAATAAATCATATGATAT
Source organism: Antheraea mylitta (assembly GCA_014332785.1). NCBI lineage: Eukaryota > Metazoa > Arthropoda > Insecta > Lepidoptera > Saturniidae > Antheraea > Antheraea mylitta. The sequence goes on along the minus strand of JACEII010000105.1, from coordinate 217,628 downwards.
GCTAAGAGATTGATTATTATTTTAATTAAACTAAACACCTGCGATTTTTTTAAAATCAAATCTGTAATCCTTACTTATATAACTTACCAATATAAACGTCTAATAACAATTTTTTATAGATTTATATAAGACATAGTAATAAAAAAAAATATCTTGAAGAACAACAACAACTTCAAGAAAAGAGCATAGAAAAACAACGACGTCCGCTATACATGTGTTTTATCGACCTAGAAAAAGCGTTCAACAGAGTTCCTAGATGTGCTCTTTGGAATGTACTTGACAAAATTGGTTGTCCTGCAAAGTTTATAAACCTTATACGCCAATTCCATATGGGCATGACGGTTAGGGTGCAACATGATAACGATTATACGGGCCCCTTTTTTGTGACCAGCGGCATTAAGCAGGATGCGTCATGGCCCCTACCTTCTTTGCTGTCTATTTTGCTGCTGTAATGAGGGATGCATCCATGGGTTGTGCTGAATAGATTAAACTTCAAGTTAGGACAGACAAGAGCGTCTTTGATTTAAGCCGTATCAGATCCAAACGCATGGTGCAAGATGTATCCGTCTTTGACATCCTATACGCAGATGATGTTTATCTGATGGCGGAAGACCCTGTTATTATGCAGTATTTCTTGGATCACTTACATCATTCCTGTACTAAGTTTGGTTTAGTCATAAGCACCTATAAAACCCAGGTATTAAAACAACCACCATGTGGCGATAGAATAGACTCATCACCGATAATCCTGGAAGGTAAGATTCTCGATGAAGTACCATCATTCCGATATCTAGGTAGTTATATTCGTTGCGATGACCGTCTAGAGACAGAAATCTCTTCAAGGATATCGAAAGCTGCCTGGTCCTTCGGAAAACTACGAACCAGAGTTTGGGATTCTCACAATCTGAAACTACACACTAAAATCGCTGTGTATAAAGCTATTGTACTTCCTATACTGCTTTATGCATCTGAGACATGGTGCCTCTATAGAAGCGACATAAGAAAACTTGATGTCTTTCACATGAGATGCTTACGATCTATACTTCGTGTGAAATGGCAAGATCATATACCCAACTCTGAAATCCTACGGCGGACTGGGCTCAGTGGAATAGAGCCGTTACTTATTTCACGCCAACTGGGATGGTGCGGGCACATTGTACGTATGAATACTCCAGGTTGCCTAAGTCTGTGTTCTATTCACAGCTGAAACATGGAAAGCGCAAGCCTGGAGGCCAGTACCTTCGCTACAGAGATGTGATTAAGCGCCATCTCACCGCATGTAACATACCATTAAACAAGTGGGAAGAGCTTGCACAACAGAGATCAGAATGGCATAACTCTCTATGCAAAATGCCTCTTCGCAAAGAACCGTCCCAAGCTTTCCTACTTCTACGCCCTAAATTGCTTTAGTCAGTTACATTGTGCGCCTTGTAACCGTACATTTAAAACAAAATCTGATCTCGCGAGCCACATTCGCTCTCATTCCCGAAATTAACAAGGTTCGCTGTTGACGGACACGTCAAGGAGGACATCATCATCATCATAAAAAATCTCTTGAAGACTGTTTTTTTTTTGTTTATTTGAACACAATAATCTCTGGACGTAATAGTTTGAAAAGAATATTGTTTGCATTTTTGTAGTCTGCTAGTTTTTGCTTGTGATTTGCATTTGCATCAAGAGTGGTAGAGCCACGCTGAGGCTATAACGGGTTTCAGCATGAATGGTTCGGCTCGCTCCCGGTACTACCACCCTCTCACAGAAAACCGACGTGAAGTATCAGTGTTTGCATTGTTGGGTTTCGTTCGGTCAGCGAGAGTGCCGGAGGACTACCTCCCCGCTTTCCCTTCCCTCCTTCCATCTTCTCCCTCATCCTTCCCTACCAACACAGGCTGGCAATGCACTAGCGACTCCTCTGGTACTGTTGGTGTCTATGGACGGTGGTGATCACTTAATATCAGGTGAGCCACCTGTTCATTCGCCTCCTTAGATATATAACAAAAAAAAAGTAATGTAAATTTGGCCTATTCATCAAGATCACTACATTTTTTAAATGGCTTAAGGGCTCTGAAATGTTGAATAGCGACATTTTTGTGTGAGAAAACATGTTAGGGTTAACACTGTTAACGGATGGTGTGTTGAAAACCCCAGTTCTCGTCCAATCACCGAAGTTGCATACATTGGACGCACATGTCGTGGGAATTGCTATTAACTTGCATCCGTACTACTGACTTGTACTCATTACTGACTAGTACTAACCGATTTTGAATTATTTTTTAATTATATATATTTATATATATAATAGGAGGCAAACGAATAGGTAGGCACTTAATGTTAAGTGATCACCACCGTCCATAGACGTTTGCAACACCAGGGGAGACGCAAGTGCACTGCCAGCCGTTGTTGGAGGATAGGGGGAGAAGGGAATGCGAGATAGGGAAGGTTAGGTCTGCCTCCAGCATTCTCGCTGATCGAACGAAACGCAACAATGCATGCACTATTACTTCATGTCGGTTTTATGTGAGACGGTGGTATTACCCCGCGTGAGCGGATCCATTTATGTTGAAGCCAGTAATAGCTTCAACGTAGCTCTACCACCTATAAAAACTGGATGACTCTTGGTACTTGCTTCGATATTTTCTACCTTTAAACAAGCAATTCTTGTACATTTTTATATTTGTATATATTCAGGATCTCGGAAACGGCGTCAACTATATCCGTCAAACTCAGTATGTAGGTAGTTTCCGGGACGATAAATCGATCTAGCTAGATTTTATTCATAGAAAACTTTTTAACTGAGTTTTTAGGCAATTAAAAAATATAGCTAGAATATAAAGGTTAATTTCAATGCCACTGTCAAAACTAAAATAGCTCAGATAGAAATCGGTTGCTTCGAAAATCCGTGTAACCCCAGTTCGAATCCGAATGACAGCAAAAGAGATACTTTTTAATATCTTTTTTTTTTTTATGAAAAATGCTAATTTTATGAGAGAAACCTAACAGTTTATTTTAATTTAAAGATATATTTTAAAGAACCGAGCTAGGCTCAGTGGTCCAGGTACTATTTAATTCAGCATATAAGTCGACTATAGGAAATAACTAGTTATTCTATCAATAAGATTGAAGTTCAGTAAACACTCAGCGAAGCGTAAAAGCAACAGTTAGATATTATAAAATTGTCCGTCCGTAAAATATTTTTATAGGAAAAAAAAAATAGCAAAAAATGAATAAACAATAGTTGGCAAAGCCCTATGTTTTGTATATTCTTTTGTTTTCAGAAGTAAGTCCATAAAACCGTAACGACCTCGTTCTTGGTTATTAATTCGGCGAAACTGTACGATTTTATCTATATTATATATGTATATTATAGATAACTATATATGTATATATATATATAGTATAAAGAGGTTTGTGAGTTTGTACGGGGCAATTTTTCGTACTATTAAACCGATTTTGAAAATTATTTTACAAATAGAAAGCCACGTTATTTGTGTGTGTCATAGGCTATATATTAACCCTAGAAATGAAAAGACTTCTTTGTGGTAGTCGCAATTGCAAAGTAAGTACGTATACGAGTTATTGAAACATGCATGTGTACCAAGCACGCGTGCCTCAACAACTCCTATATGTATTTTGTGCCGGAAAAAATCCTCTAAACTATATAGGATAGGATAGGGAAAAATAAGGGTAGAAGAACTCTTTGATGTTTATTTCTTAGGAAAAGATAAACAGCGTGTAAGCGTGTAGACGCGCACGTGTGTATAGGTGATGTGTGTGATGTAAGGTTTTGTGTCATTGTATCGCGTGAGTAGCGTACTCAAGGGCTCCACGCAGAGGGGACGGACCTAGGCTTGAGCCGCTGCCGAGAGAGCCTAATCAGGTGTTCTAGAGAAAAGTTGTAGAGCTTGATAATGCCTACAAAAAAGTCAGTGACAACATATGTCTATTATTGTATATTGTCTGTATATTATAGGTGGTAGAGCCAAGCTGAAGTTATTACTGGTTACAGTATGAATTGGTCGGCTTGTCCGGGGTAGTACCACCGTCTCACAGAAGACCGACGTGTAGTAACAGTGCTTGCATTGTTGCGTTTCGTTCCGACAGTGAGATCGCCGGCGGCACACATCTTCCGTTTCGCTATCCTCCATCCCTACCTCGCCCCCTCCCAACACAGGCTGGCAACGCCCTTGCGACTCACCTGATGTTGTTAGTGGCGGCGGGTGTCACTTAACATCGGGTGACCCCTCTTCTAGTTTTCTTCCTATGATATAAAAAAATGATGAACTGCACAAGCTCAATACAAAATCTCAATATAACATGTACACAGACCACTATGCTATATGTTGCTAGTTTGTTGCAAGCGTAAGAGCAAAACGGTCAGTCACGGTTCCTACTAGCATGGAGCATGACACGAAATCATAAATTTATTATTAGGGAAGATATAGTGATATTTTTCTATAATAGCCAAGTGTTTAAAAGTAATACTAATATATTAGATCTATATTTATTGCCTAGTTTTTGTGTGATGTACACGCAATAGCAGACCTCTGTCATTTTATTTTTTATCTTTTTGAATTGAAACTTCTAATGCGACTTCCAACAAGGTTGCGTTAAACTTTAACGCTACTATGGAGAGGGTATGAAAGCACTGTTGCGTTAAACGTTCAACGCTCCTGGAGAGGGGGAATAGAAAGAGACAGAGCGAGAGTGAATGCGTGACACCCGAACGCAAGCGCGTAGTATACCTGTTACAGGCCAGCGCGAGCGTTAGCAACGAGTAGCGTCCAATATTCCTTGATGCAGTTTTTGCAAGAAATATTAAAAAAATAGAACTCAAATATTTCGTATCATATAGCTATCATAATCCCATTGTAAATGTTATAGATTTGGATATTTCTCCACTCGAAAGCAATAATTAAAAGATGCGATCTATTGTGAATTGTAAGCAATGTTAATAAAGTTTGTCTTAGAGAAATGATATGATTTCACTAAAAGTCAATCTCTACTCCTTTCTATTTTTATTTCCACATTACGAAGTTTCACTTCTTCTGCGCGGAGGGAGTCCTAGCAATATTTTTTTTTCCAACACACTACGCTACTAACCTAGCAAGGTCTTAACAGCTTCACCGGACTAAGTCTTATTTTCTATTGATTTATATCTCCATAAAGATGATATATCTGCTAAAATTACTATTTTAAACACGCAACCCTACAAATTCTTCGTCCCATTTTTCCACGCCAGGAAAATAGGTACATATAACTGAACACGTAGTTCTTATAAAACTTTATATATAACAGTTGACATCGTTACTTTTTAGACAAGAGCCAAGTCTCTAAAAGTAATATTAATTAATTAAAACGACATACATCGTGTATTTTTTGTGAGATGTGCGCACAACGGCAGAACTATATCATTGTACTTAATATAGTCTTATATTGACGTAAATTATTTTATTTCTGCTACTAATTACTATTTTGATTAACCCGTGGCCTTCTAAATCTTTTTCAACCGTTTTATAATTAAATACGTAACCATCAGCCCGTCTGAGCTTATCATGCGGCGACATACGAGTAAGATATATTAATTTAAAGTGTTTTAACTAGTATTAAAAAGTTAGTTTCAACTATTCAATCGATTATCATATCGATATAAATTGACGAACGCCGGTTGCACGCACGAAAAACCATGACTCATTGTCACGATCCGCCTGAGCCGAGCGTGCAAGCGTGAGCATGGAACAAGCGATAGAGAGGCACGATTGGCCTAAGCATGTGGCTTGTGACGCATCTACCTCTCTTGCACTCTATCGGCCGATACGTTGCAGTAGAAGATAGACTGCGGCAGCACACAATAATTAATTTTTAATTAATTTTGTTTCTGACATCTCTGGATTCTAAAAGAGAAGTTCATGCTATTTATATGGACTTTCGTAAAGCTTTTGACCTTGTTCATCACGATTGCCTTTTAAATAAACTTCAAGATTTAGGCATTCACGGATCATTGTTGAGATGGTGTGAATCCTACCTCAAGAATCGTTCACAATTTGTATCAATTCGCGGGTTTAGTTCCCTTATTTGTACTGTTCCTTCTGGAGTTCCTCAAGGATCCCATCTTGGTCCACTCTTATTTCTTTTGTTTATTTATGATATTTCGAATATTATGCAATGCAATTTTAAATTATATGCAGATGATTTGAAAATTTATCGTGCAATTGAGAATTCATCCGATATAAGTATTTTACAATCTTATATTGATAAGATTTTTAAATGGTGTTTGGATAACCAAATTGAACTAAATTTAGAAAAATGTTTTCATTTCAAATACACTAGAAAAAAACACCGATTAATGTATTTTACACTATTGATAGTAGTATTTTAGTGGAAGTCTCTACTATCCGTGATTTAGGAGTTATTATGGACTCCGCATTATCTTTTCGTCCACATATTAACAATATTATTAATAAATCATCCCATCTGTCAGGTTTTATCTTTAGACAATTAAAAATGTTTCAACAACCAATGCTTATATATAACCATTATTATTTTTAAATCAATAGTTCGTAGAATTGTGGAATACAGTCCAGTATGGAACCCTTGTTACCAGGTTCATATAAATAGGAGAGAATGAGTACAAAAACATTTCTTATATTACCTTTCCTATTACGACAACAAACACCATAACAGTAGCTTAAACTCATACTCCAAACGTTTAGAGCACTATAAAATGAAACCATTACAGACTCGTAGAAAGGTGGCTGATATTATGTTTATATTCAAATTGATAGACGGCTTCCTAGAATGTTCAGATTTTCTTCAAAGAATACCCCTGAGTGTCCCACGTATAGGAAGTCGTTTATTGAACCGGCAAACATTTCATCTCCCTTTAGCAAAATCTAATTTTGGTCAACATTGTCCTTTATATCGTATGCTTTCATTTTGTAATAGTTTACGTTTCAAATTTTATATATTTTTTAATGTTTCTTTGGCCTCAACTAGAAAAATAATTTATCTAAATGTTTAATTTAATTTAATTTTACTTTTAATAACATATAATTGGCTTGTTAATTTATACATGTCGTGTTCACCTTTAGTAGAGTTCGTGTCCATTTATGTTCACTGAGCTCAGTTTTGTGGACCTTAAATAAATAAATAAATAAAATAATAATTCAGTGATCACAATTAAATTCATAAAAGTATGCAAGTTTTCATCAATGTTTTCTTATGATTTTATTGGAGGTGGTAGAGCTATGCTGAAGCTATTCAGCATGAATGGTTCGGCTCGCCCAGGGTAGTACTAAAAACCGACGTGAAGTAACAGTGCTTACATTGTTGTGCATATACTTTTCCCCTCTTCCTTCCCACCCTCCTCCTTCCCTCTTTCCCCTTCCCTACTAACACAGGCTGGAAATGTACTAGCGACTTCTCTGGTGTTGTTGGTGTTTATGAACAGTGGTGATCACTTAACATTAAATGACCTACCTGTTCAATTGTCTCCTATAAAATAAATAAATAATGGAGATAAACATGTTACTTTAAAATAAAAAATCTATACTTAAGGCCAAATACTCCTACATGTTTTAAATATAAAAAAAAATCATATCTTAAAAAATATTGACAGATTGACGTTCAATTGGCAGTATAATTACCTGATTGTATTTTAAAGGGAAGCCGAGGCACCAAGTTAAAAAAAAGCTAATAAATAATTACTAAAACCGGTAATTACTTGAATAGATTATGCCAACAGATATCAAATATATATTTTAATCGATTATTTAAAAGAGCTAAATTGTATTATATAAAAAATTAATATCTCAACAAGTATACATTCTAAACTTTATATAATAGGGAAGGATTATGTAATCAACAAAAAAATACTAGATGTTTGTTATTTTGAGGTGACTGTTGTTCAGGATATATTAGTAACGAGCTTGTAAATCATGGTATTAATGGTTAATGCTTCTATAATAAAAAATTGAGCCATCACGGGACGCCTGGCAGATGTGAAACATCGAAATTGTTTTGTATAAGTCATATACATTAAAAAACAGATTACGACAGGAATCAGCTATGGCATAATGAAAACATAATGCATTACAAATTCGTTCCATAAAATAATGACTGTTTATTTATTTTATTAGATACTAGCCTTTGCCCGCGGCTTCGTTCGCGTAGTATAATTACTTTGGGTTAACGCTAACATGCAGCGGAAACTCTTATGAGGAAAAAACCCTCATTTTGAAACATTCTTCATTGATGCTCCGCTTTTATTCACTTCACTTATGCACAATGAACTAACTATATTACGTAAAACACCACCAAACTTACAAAATATAGAGTCAAATAACACAAGATTATGAATAAAATATAAAATCCAGTACATGGCAGACTAAAACCCCACCGGAAACTTTAGAATTTTATTGTGTTTTCACTTCTCTCTGCAGTTCTTATGTCTGCCTCCTTTTTTTGTGTTTAAATCATTCCGCTAACTTATTAAATCTAGATTCTTAACAAACAATTATCACTTAATCTGTTCATCTTACATTTTTAAACACGTTCGTAAATGTGTCGGAAAACACAAAATTTATTATTAACTTTGTATGTGTGTGGTTAGATTTTTTTTCCAACCGACATTACCCATTCAAGTTAACTACAAGACGCGACGTGAATACGAATATATTTAAAAATACAAATTAAATTATTTGACATTATGGAATTTCGATCATAAATTACAACCGTTAATGTTATGAGTAAAAACTAGGATGTATTTTTTTTTAGTACACATTCTTTTAGTACATATAGTACTTGGTAAATATTTTGTAACTAATGATGAATATAATAAATAAATATAGCACAGATCATTGAAGGTTTTCTTTTTCGAACTGACTACGCTTTTGGACTTTTTTTTTACGTGGGGTAATCCCTTATCCCTCCCGGGGGAGAGGGTGGGTTATGCCCGACGCACGGACTAAAACCCCACGGTGTACGTCTTCCGCTATGGTTGGGGCGGCACGAGATCTCTATAGACTTCATCGTGCCGCCCCAGCGGTGTGGCCCAGCAGCAGAAGTGCCGCCGCCGGGCCTTCGTCTTGTAAGGAGACAGCCGGGTACACACCGGCCGTCTCCTTCTCGTCCACCGCACCTGTGCAATGGGAAGATGGGGCTCCCGACCCACCTCCCCTAGATCCAGCTATGGTGGCGGGAGAAGGCGCGTGAACTGGCGCCTCCTCCTACCAGTTCTTCTTTGGCGGAGAGGACCGCTCGCCTGTTTGTTTTTTCGCGCCGCGCAGCATCGCTTCGCGCTTGCAAGTAAATCGCTCACGTAGGACACTGCGTAAGCGGTTTTCGCGGTGCTGTCCATAAAACCTCTCGTCGATGCGCGTGTTTGTGTCAGTGTGCCATTTTCAAGTGTTTGTTCTTAGTTTCCATACTGTCTCTCATATTAATACTGTGATAATATGGTCTAACTATTAATAATAATGTATCGTAGTTTTCCACGTCTCTAACGAATAACGTCACTTCATATTAAATAGCAAATTCATAATCTCTATAAATCATAAATATATAATCAAAATAAATTACATATTAATTCAATTCGTCTCTAATAAAAAAATAAACAAGATTGCTTCAAATTATCAAGCATCAATGATTGTGTCTACTTAATTATTTATTTATATTTCTGCAAATAAATATTTGAATCTCAAATCTATAATTTACTCGATAGACGATATTTATTTACATATATCGATAGGACATGTACATATAATATATTATATAGAAGTATATAGTAATCTATACTAATACACTCATCAAAAAAGTCTAAGCAACATGTACTAATTTAAATTTTAGGATGGTTCTTCACATTATAACGTTGTATTTTATTTTTAAAATAATATCTTTAGGGTTCTATGATCTAAAAATAACAGCTGTTGTCTTTATAAGTTCTTTTAATAACACAAATGAACAATATTAGAATATACTGTAGAAACTAAGATACATAAGAAACTAAACTTTTTTTTACAAAACGAAATTTCTAAAGAAAATGTATTTATTGTGAAAGAATAAAACAATTTAATACAAAGTATGGTCTCCTTTGCTATTCAGAACTTGTCGGCAACGATTATTCATTGAATTAATGAGACTGTTTATGTCATCTTGCGGTATTCGCTCCCAATGGAATTGTAGCAAATCCTTTAGCTGTTGGGTCGTTGTCGCTCCGTCCAAGTTCTTCAAGACACGTCTCTGGAGCATGTCCCATGCGTGCTCGATGGGGTTGAGATCTGGCGATTGTGCAGGCCAGGGCAATACCCGGTGGTTCTCCGTTGCAAAGTATTCACTGGTTCGCCGAGCTGTATGTGAACGCGCATTGTCATGCATTAACCTAAAATCGGAGACCAAAGGTTTGTGCAAATGGGAAGACATAAGGTCTGAGAATATCCTCAATGTAATTTTCAGCATTCATGTTTCCATTTACAAAAACGAGCTCAGTTCGCCTGTTCTTCATAATACCCGCCTATAACATAACTGTTGAGCCGCTCTATGGATGAACTTCTTGAACGCACCTGAGCCTATCAGTATTTCCGGGCCGACGATACACTCGCACCCTTCTTGTATCAGGCTTAAACCCGAATCGCGACTCATCGGAAAACATAATTTTATCCCATTGTTCCTGGGTCCATGTTATGCGTTCTCTACACCATTCATATCGACGAGCGCGATTCCTGTGACGTATCGATGAGCACCTGATTGGGCGTCGAGCTCGTAGCCCGTACTCATGCAGTCGGTTTCGCACAATTTGAGGACTTCCATCAACACCACTTGAAATTTGTAGCCTTAAACTTATCTCTCGAGCGGTTAACATCGGCTAGGGTCTTGCAGTCAGTTGTATGTACCGGTCTTGCCGAGTGGTTGTACTCCTTTTACGGCCTGGATGCTGTTCAGCGGGTTCTCCTGTATTATTGTAGCGCTGCCAAAGACAACAAATAACACTTCTATGAATGCCAAAATGTCGAGATACCTGAGATTGATTACTTCCCGCTTGCAACATCCCTACAGCTCTTTGCATTTCATCTGCCATCAAATAACATCGCTTCATCACGTAACGAATATCTAACAACTCAATTTTGTCGCTAACTTTATTTAAATGGTTGGTAAAATTATAAAATCAAGACTAAACGTAGCAATTAAAACGCACTTAAATTCAAACAAATTCGCAGTCATTTGAATTTTATCAAAAAACAAAACATAATCAATTTTTTTTTACAACCAGCCAGTATGTCATCAGTAACAAAAAAGTTTACTTACCTACGCACTTTGAGTAAATACTTAGAAATTAATTAATTTAAATGGTAAAATTTGTAATATCACACATGTTGCTTAGACTTTTTTGATGTGTGTATTATAAAGATGTAATGTTTATGAGTTTGTGACGTGACGTTGTAGGGGGTAATCTCAGGAACTATTGGTCCGATTTGAAAAAACTTTCACCTTTATATGGTTAATTTATTGAGAAAGGTTATTGGCTAAATATCATCACGCTTAAACCAATAGGAGCGGAGCAATAATTCAAAATGTTTCAAAATCGGGATTTTTTTCCTCTTGAGATCTTCCGCTGCGTGTTACCGTTAGCTCATAGTAACTATTACTACGCGTAACAAAGTCGCGGGCATGGGCTAGTCCTTTATATATTTTTTTTTGTCCGTGTATATGTAACTTAATTCCTCCTAAACGGTGGACAGATTTTAATGCTTTTTTTTGTTTGTGTTCACATGGATTCAAAAATGTTTTAGATTCATAATTGAAGTTGGTAGGTGTGGCAGCAATCGGGTTTTAGGATTATTAAAATTTTTCTTGTTTATAAATATGATGACGTTTAATAATATGAATTAAATCACTACATATTACAAATCGAAGTCGCCTGCCACGTCTGTCTGTTCGGCATAAACTACTGAACGGATTTTCATGCGATTTTCAGCTATTGATAAAGTGATTCATGGGAAAGATTTCGGCATAATTTGTCAAGGTTATTTTATATTGTGAGAGCGGGATAACGTCCGCCGGAACTGTTAGTTACATAAATGAAAATGCTCATAAACGATATATTATACGAAGTCCCACGGAATAAATACTTGACTATACATTTACTCATTTTTGTATACTACTAAACTCAGATAGACACTTATACATACTTACACGTATACACAAATACATACCTACCTTACATTTAACGCGTAGCGCGTAACTAAAATTTACCCATACCGCGCTATATAGAAGTTGCACTTCAAAAATATACAAGCTAGGATATAGCTAAAAAGGTTACATGACTCAGGATTTTGCACAGGACATAATTAATCCAGATCAAAATCAAAAATACTTCATTCAGTTTAGGCCCTAATAAGGCGCTTATGAACGTCAGAAACTGTCACCGGTTCGTCAAACAATCCACTCATCGAGAAGAACCGGCAACAATCTCGATCGGGTACATTTTTTATCATATATTTCCAATACATCATAAAATAGCTTTTAGTGGATGCACAGAGAGGAGTCAATTAGAGACATCACAATCGTTCACATACTGATCCACTCTATAATATCCTTTTGACACTATAACCCGCTTGACGTTGCGCTTAAATTTACAGTCCGGCAAATCGGTAACACACTTTGGGACTTTATTGTAAAACCTAACACTATTACCTAAAAAACTATTACTGGTTTTGCTAAGGACGACTAGTTTATTACATTTTCTAGTACTTAGAGAAATTAAGAAATTTAAACTAATATTATAAAGAGGTAACGTTCGTGAGTTTGTGAGGTTGTAGGGGGTAATCTCAGACACGAGTAGACCAATTTTGAAAATTCTTTTACCAATAGTAAGCCACGTTATTTGTGAGAGTTATAGGCTGTATATTAACACGAAAAATGAAAAGACTGGTTTGTGGTAGTCGGATTTGCAAAGTCAGAGAAAAGGTTTCTTACGAACGCTGCCTTAACGGTGAGAGATATATGATTGAGTTCTAGAGAAAAGTTCTAGAGCTTGATAATACCTACAAAAAAGTCAGCGACAACATATGTCTAACTTCAAGTTTTTTTTATGTTAAACATCTATATGCGGAGGGTAAACCTGTTTGTTGGCGTGGCGACGCATAAGACGAACTTTGCACTATTAACGAAATACCTATAAACATTTGCAGCCCTATCTGTATAAACATAAGATTCAAACTGTTTTATCGGTCATTCGTTCTACTAGTGTTCCGCGGCACGTGACGTCTACATGCGCCTAGTTAAATTTTTGTATTTAATAAAAATGAATATTTATGTAATAAAATAAATAATATATCATTATTTTATGGAAACAATTTGTAATGTTTTATCTTATCACTAGCCTCTGCCCGCGACTTCGTTCGCGTTCTCAAAAGAAAAAAAAAACACCCCTATTTTGAAACATTTTTAATTTGCCCCGCTCTTATTGATCTTAGCGTGATGATATTATATATATATTCTTGAATGAGCTATATAACACTGAAAGAATTATTCAAATCGGACCAGTAGTACCTGAGATTACCCCCTACAACGTCACAACATCACAAACTTTACCTCTTTATAATATTAATATGGATTATGCCAAAGAGTTATCCTAAAATTCCTATCGTATTCTGTTCTTTTATGCATATAACTCAATACAGTTTCGATGTCTCACATCTGCCAGGCGTCCCGTAGCTAATTTTTTTTTAAATATCAAGGCGGGACAACGACCTCAGTGCCCGCTAGTACAAGAATAAAATTTAGGTATACATATAAAGAACAACCAATCATAAATAATAAAAACATAATTGATAAGCGTTATAAAATACTTTTAACACATAATTTAATAGCTTCATCACAACTGGATACATAAAGATTACTTTGTAGTATATTGTATATAATTTAATGCAATGCAATGAAGGAAGCTAGTGATGTTATTATATAAGACAACTTAAATATATATCTGACATCACTAGATCAACGTGTTTCGCAAGAGCAAAAAAGCAAACAGCAAACAATAAGTCCGGTAAAGTCGGCTTGCATTGAGTTTTTAAAAACATTCTCTTTGTCGCACATTAGGTATTTTTTTTACATTAAACATTAGGTTTTGTAGGTGTTAGAGCCACGCTGAAGCTATTACTGGCTTCGGGGTAGTACCACCCTCTCACAGAAACACCGACGTGAAGTAAAAGTGCACGCATTTTTGCGTTTTGTTCGGTCAATGAGAACGGCGAAGGCCCTTCTCTCCTCACCTTCCCAACTCGTCTTCCCTTCCCATCCCCCAACACAAGATGGCAACGCACTTGCGACTCCACAGGTGTTGCAATTGTCTATGGACGTTTGTTATCACTTAACATCAGGTGACCCAACTTTTCGTATACCTCCTATGATATAAAAAAAATCTCCTTGTGCAGAACCTTGGAACATACAGTTTTTTATTCAATATCTCCACACACACAATACAGTTCACTCCCACACACATGCACAGATAAATAGGTGTATAGGGTTGTACAATGGTAGGATTTTACTTTCATCCTACGACCTTATCGTGATGATAGCCCATAAAGCCTTCCTTGAAAAATGAGCTTCATAACACTGAAAGGATTATTCAAATCGTACCAGTAGTTCCTGAGATTACCCCTTACAACGTCACAACATCACAAACTTTAATAGTAGATAAGTAAATGGACTTAATAGATTTAGATAACATTATTAAGCATTGTTGTAACATAAGGTTGTACGTGGACGAAGTCGCGGGCATAGGTAGTATATAATAAATATGCACATGTATTTATATGTCTGTTTATATAATTAGGTACCTATTTGCAACATCCGTCGGACCTGTTTCATACTTGAAGTTGATGTTATGTCATTCGTAGGTAACTTAGAAACTATGTTAGTCAAGTATGTTACTCGGTCTCACGGCTGTATGATCATCTGATAGCAGAAACATAATGTAACAATTCATAATAGAAACACAAATCACATTATTATAGGTACCTCAATGGTAATTACTTTAATAGTAAGTCACATTATTTAATAATTTCGTTATGAATTACGACGGACCAGACTTGGAGCTATGTTACGGCATCTGCGCGGTTCCCGCGGGTGCACGGCTTATCATTTTTCATTATTGCTCTGCTCCTATTGGTCTTAGCGTTATAATATGCCTATAAACTTCCTCGATAAATGAGCTATATAACACTGAAAGAATTTTTCAAATTGGACCAGTAGTTCCTGAGATTACCCCCTACAACGTCATAAATTCACAAACTTTACCTCTATATAATATTAGTATAGACTAGTTTTTGTTTCAATTAAGATCCAGTCCGAATGGAAGCTATAAATTATTAAAATCTTTGTCTTCTTGTTTTTGATAACTAATTATATATCGCAGTAAATCTTTATAAAGCGGAATCATAAATAATGTAATACAAAACGTTCAACTGCATAACAACTAATACTTTTTTTTATTTATAATACAGAACCACTAATTTATTCGCTTAAGCATTGGTACGTATAGACATTATACCAGGTGAAAAGTTAGACACTTGCAGTATTCTAAGATATGATACCATTTGGTCGCATTTAACATATAAAATAATAATATCACAACAAATACTAATAAAAAACCAAGAAAACCTAAGTTAAAATTTGTTCTAAGACTTTCTAAAGTATAGATACAAACGTGTAAATAAAATATTAAACGTATGTGCAGTGACCGATGCCAGAAACTACAATTGACGACTTGGAGTTAATAACATACATTACAATCATTTTTAGAATTATGCATCCATCTGTCTGTCTGTTTCTCTGAACACACAACACAGCTAAAATACCTATGCTCATGATAAAATCGCATCAAGAAAATCATAAAGTACTTCGAGTAACATTCAGTTTTTGTTTCATTAAAATCGGTCGACTCTATATAAAGCTATTGTAATTTAAATAACGGTTATAGTTGAGTACGAGAGAAGAGTAGGTAAGTAAATGCAATTCAATATCTTAGAAAAACAGGGATACTATACAATATGTAAGACACACACACTAATACGCTAAGAATAATGTACAAATTAAGAATTTCGGCCACTAATCGACCACAATATCTATATATAAAAGTGTGTTATTTCGTCAGTATTACATGTGATGCATATCAGATAAGTATCACAGTGAGATATATTCAAAAATAAAGTTCATAAATAAACGAACACATTAATTTACTTTGACGCATTTAAAAGTCACCGCAGCGTTATAGTGCAGTGCACGATGCGTATCGACTTTTTAAGATGTCGATAAAATGTATTAAAATATATTATAAAAACCGAGACAGTTGTAATAACTACCGATAGAAGCGAGAACTTCAAACAATAACTGTTCTCTTTTGAATTTTTAAATATAGTGTGAATTATTTAAATTTTAAAAGAATTATCATTACTCTGGTTTTCACATAGATGAGGCACTCCGTACAATAAATACATACATTTTTATACAGTTCATTAATTCAAATATGATAGGCTACTCAATGTCAATACAAAATTTCAATATTAAATATACACCGGCCTCTATACTACGCGCCTGTCGAGAGCCGCGCAAGCGCAGTACGATCGGTCATACTTACTAATATGTCATGACGCGAAATTATATATTTATTTACTGCCAAAAATACCGTTAGTCGAGTCTAAAGAAATTTTCACTTGAATAATTTTATTTTGAAATAGTTGACCCGTTTGACTTCATCTGCACAAAATCGGTTACTACAGGTTTTAATTGTAACTTTCCAGGCACTCGCTCAAACATATACCCAGTTAGTATTTGAGAAATATTTTAAATAAGCCTAGAACCCGTTCGCAGCATTGCCTACCGGGTTCAATTAAGATAAAGACTAATCTACATATTAAAGACTAACATACATTGCCGGTAATATAAAATGTAGTAGGAGATAAAGTATATATTAAATATAGCTAATTTGTCTGCTATATATAACGCAAAGAAAATTTATCAAAATTCGTCAAAAATTTCATTAAATACAAACTTTTCAGTTTTATTCGTTATCTTGGAGAATCCCTTGTGTAAAATGACAAAAAGTATCCTAGATATAACTTTGTAATATTAGTTATCAGAGTGTCAATTTTTATCAAATTTGGTTAAGTACTTTCGAATTTTCAATTCAATTTCACAGGGATAGACAGATAAAAATTGTAAAAGGAATCGTTTTGGCTTCTATATCGATAACAAAATCTACCCCAATTATAATTTTCAAAAATACATTTAATGTATAGGTTTGGCCTTGTTACAATTCAATTGTAGTATATAGGTTAATTCATGGGCTAATTGAAATATTTATGAAGATTATAATTAAGGGTCTTATTACAAAATAATGATGGCATAAATGATTGCAAATTCGGACAAATTCTTGCGACTGAGAAGTAGCTTTCGGTGAAAGAAATATCGTAACATAATCATAGTATAGTGGTAGAGCTTCTTCTAAATCCGCCTTGTTAAGTACCACGCTAAAGTTGAAAATCTGTTTCCATCTGTTCTCCGTGCAACACTTGAGAGCCAACATGGTCGTTTAAAATCATAAGCAAAAATACTTTATTAAATGTAGGTCTAAGAAGGCGCTTGTGAACGTCAAAACTACCACCGATCCGGACAAACAACCCAGTCATCGAGAAAAACCGGCTAAAAGTTCAGATCGGATTTATTTATTTAACTTATAAATTAATTCTATAACGTTACAATTGTTTTCAATGAATGCATAGAGAGAGGTGTCAATTTTAGACATCACCATCATTCACATAATGAACCACTCTATAACAGCCTTTTGACACCAAAACCTGCTTAACGTGGTGCTTAATCTCACAATCCGGCAATTCGGTAACATTCTTTGGGAGTTTGTAGTAAAATTTAACACAGTTACCTAAATGTTACTGGTTTTACCGAGTCTAAAGTATTGAAGGACAATTTTATCATAGTTTCTAATATTTAATTCATGCCGATTTATTACGAAGTAGCTAACTTGGGCTAACGCTAAAACGCAGCGAAAGCCTTAAAAAACCCTGATTTTGAAAAATTCCTCATTAGTGTTTCGCTCCTCTTGGTCTTAGGGTGATGATATAGCCTGCAACCTTTCTCTGTAAACACTAAAAGAATTTGTCAAATCAGACCAGTAGTTCCGGAGATTACACCCTACAACGTCATAAAATCAAATTTTACTTCTTTATAATATTAATATAGAAGACAGGTTTGCAAAGTTTTTGCGTACATACATTAAAATAAGATACATCGGATGAGATTTATGGTCGTACTCTAACTATAAAGTCTAAGAATAAAGTGTCTTATGAAGGTTCAGTGATTCAGTGAGGGAGGGGCCCTCTTCTTACGTCTATAATCTTCATTATTTGTAAAATTCTCAATGCAGTCTTTACGAGGAGAAAAATACTAAATATTATTAATTGCTTTTTTAACATGTACAAATAAAACTGACTACCTTTTTATGGTTTAATATTTACCATTGCCTGACCGTTTCTCAACCGATCATATTTGTTTATTTTTATATAGTGATGATTAATGAGCGTTATTAATTAAAAAATATCAATATTTTCCCTCGCCACCGATGCGGCAAAGACTTTATTTAGGACTCTATTCCTGATACTTAAAGATCAAAATCAAAATTAACTTTATTTAATGTAGGCATTTAGTAGGTGGTGGAGCCCCGCTGAAGCTATTTTTGGTTTCAGCATGAATGGGTCGGCTCCTCCGGGGTAGTACCACCCCTCTCACAGCTAACCGACGTGAAATAACAGTGCTTGCATTGTTGTGTTTCGTTCGGTCAGTGAGAGAGCCGGAGACCCACGTCCCTTCCTTTATCCTGCTTTCCCTTTCCTTCCCCTCACCATTCTCCCATATACAGGCTGGCAACGCACTTGCGACGTCCCTGATGTCGCTAGTGTCTATGGACGGTGGTGATCACTTAACATCACGTGACCCACCAGTTCGTTTGCCTCCTTTGATATTATAAAAAAAAAAAAAAAAAAAAGGCACTAAGAAGGCGCTTATGGACATCAATACTATCACCGGTTCGGAAAACAACTTGGTCATCGAGAAGAAGTTATATATATATAGTATTTAGTATACATTACACGTCACAATCGTATAAATAGATGCACATAGATGAGTTAATTCCAAACATCACCATCGTTCACGTATTGAATCACTCTATAATAGCCGTTTAACACCAAAGCCCGTTTGACATTAAACTCACAAACCAACAAATCCGTAATATCCTTTGGGACTTTGTTGCAAAACCTAATACTCTTAATTAGAAAACTTATACTGGTTTTATTAAGTTTCAAACATTGAACAACCAGTTTGTCACAGTTTCTGGTACTTAGAAGATGCCGGGTTTTTACGTCATTCAGCTTTTCAAGGTTCCTGCGGACATACATTAAATTATATATAATTATACTTCACGATCGTTCTGTCTTTTCATATATTATAACATTTAATAAAAAAAATATATTGGTGGTAGTTGTTTTTAGACCACACTGTGCTTACCTAAAACTATTGTCATCTTCTATACATATATTAAAAATGTAAATGTAATGTGTCTCTACTTTTTCGATTATCATGAAAAAAATTTGAGATGTCTGTCTGTCTATCTGTTTGTATGAACACGCATCACTACAAAGTACTGGGTTCACAATAAAACCACACAAAGAACATCATAAAGCATATCTTTAAGAGTAACTTAGCTTTTGTTTCATCAAAATCGGTCCACTTTATCAAAAGTTATTGTAATTTTAATGACGACGTGGCGTAAGTACGAGAGAAATTAGATAAGTAAATGGACTTGATACATTCTGATAATTTTACTAGTAACTGATTTTTTTAACATACGTTCTACGGTGGCACAGAGCAAAAATAAACATACACTGAGATAAAGAAATATCGTATATCGATAATATAGAATAAATAATGGTCCATCTCTATTATTTAGTTTGTCGGGGAATCCTCGTTTCCAACCAAATACATACTATATACAAATATTATACAGGCCATATTTGCATAAATGCTTGATATTTTAAATGAGCTTTCATGAATCACATTTATTTTTAAATTACTGAACCCAAATACGTGATTATTCTTTTATGTCATACTAGTCTCTGCCCACGACTTCGTTCGCGTTGAATAGTCATTTTGGACTAACGCTAACACGCAAAGGAAGTTCTCAAGAAGAAAAAAATTAATTTTGAAACATTCTTCAAGAGTGCTCCGCTCCCATTGCTCTTAGCGTGATGATATATAGCCTATAACCTTCTCGATAAATAAGCTATATAAATTGAAACAATTTCTCGAATGGGACCAGTACTTCCTGAGATTACCCCCTACAACATCACAACGTCACAAACTCACAAACTTTACCTCTTTATAATATTAGTATAGATGTGTGTGGGTAGTCGTACAGCCACGCTGAAGCTATTACTGGTTTCAGCATGAATGGGTCGGCTTGTCCAGGATAGTACCACCCCACACACAGAACACCGACGTGAAGTAACATTGCTTGCTTTATTGCATTTCGTTCGGTCAGTGAGAATGCCGGAGACCCACTTCCCCTCCCCTTCAATCTCCTCTTCAACCAAACACAGACTGGCAACGCACTTGCGACTGGTTTTGCTAGTATTTATGGACGGTGGTGATCACTTAACATCAGGTGACCCGTCTGTTCGTTTGCCTCCTAAGATATAAAAAAAAGAAAACTTTTATGGGAGGGCTTTGAAATTTTGATCCGCAATTTTTTTGTGTGACGATGCAGTGGTGGGTGCTATCACTGTGTCGGCTAGAGTGGGTGCAGTGTCTCATTTGCCTTCGAAAACAGTGTGACATACGCTCTTCTCTTTCTTTCTCGTTGTCCGTGATTATGTATACTGCGTACAAATAGCGTGGGGGTCACAGAACACAATCGATGAATAATTAAAATGTTTTTATGTAATACAAAAATGTCACTTCTATCGTGTGTCTTTAAGACAACCTGTTTTTCTCTTGTTACGTTAGGATTAAGTTGTATGGTGCTTATAAGACAAAGAAAGTCGATGCAAATTAATTATCAATGCATTTTGTTGTTGCATATATACATGGGCCTCCGGCGGTCTCAATGATCGAACGAAACGCAACAATGTAGGCACTGTTACTTCACGTGCGTGTTTCTGTGTGTCGGATGGTAGTACCGGGGGCGAGTTAATCCATTCATGTTGAAACCAGTTATAGCCGTGGCGTGGCTCTACCACTACTGTAAAGCTACTCCTCTACCTTCGTGCACCGGCACAAAGTTTTGTCAATAGCCACAGTAAGTGCAGTTGTGGAAGATATTAAAGTATGCGTTATGAACTATCGGTGTGCTTGACGATAAAAGCAACATGATAACTGGGATGGCGGCTTTAAACGCAGCAAAAGAGTAGGTCCGTTCCCTCGGCGTGGAGCCCTTGAGTACGCTGCTCGCGCGATACACTCACACAAAATCTCACATCACTGCAACAACATTACACATATCATGCACGCATACCCGCTTACACATGAAGGTGAAAGGGTTTTATTGTTTTCCCTTATCAAACTGAAATAGTTTAGAAAACTATCCGATACGAATTATATATAAGAGTTGTTGAGGTATGTATGCTTGGTACACATACATGTTACAACAACTCATATGTGTATGAATAGTTAGCTCAGATAAGTCGCGAATTGAGTCGGACATAACAACCCGTTTCTCCCGGGAGGGTGGTGTATCCATTAGGGATTTCGCCACGTAACAAAAAAAAATAAGTCGCGAATTGCATGTATCAGGTAACAGCTCAAGCCGAGGTGTGCCATGCACCCTTGAGCTAGTTGTCAAATAAAATCGTCTGAGTGCCTGAAGCGCTCGCCTAAGCGGTCCGGTGTAGCTGTTAAGGCCTTGATAGACCAATAGCGTAGTCAGTTCGAAAAAAAAAGCATCAATGGAGTTTAGGGGATGCTAATGTCGAGTTATTCAAAAGATGCAGATGTGGCAACGTGTAATCTTTTATTTCCTATTTTCAACGCTAATTTTAGCGCGATAAGTAGACGAAGCTTCGTTTCGCAGATATGGGAGTAGCATAGGGTTAGTACATGGAGAATTATATAGCTTTCCGATGACATGATTTTTGCAAACTTGATATTCAGTTGAGGTGTTTTTTTTTTTGTCAAACAGTGTTGGGACTTTTAGAATAATAGCATATAGTTTTGTCCTGTTACGTCAATTGCGAGTATTTGTGACGTCATTATGCATGCTACATATGCATGTTTTATTCAATAACTTTAACAAAACGTGGCACATATAAACGTCAAATTTGTTATGTTGTCGAAATTTTAAAGGAAAATAACAAATGACGGTCAAGCGTAAGTCGGGTTTAAATTAAAGAGACCGGTTTAAATTTTTTTTTTATAGATTCAGTTCAACTCGTGCTTTACATTTATATTTTCTGGCTTTGTAAGTGGTAGAGCCACGGTGAAGCTATTACTGGTTTAGTACTTCCTGAGAATTTCCCCTACGACTTTACAAGCTTTACCTCTTTATAATATTAGTACCTGGACGACCGAGTTCTATAAAAAAAACATTTTTAAATTAAAATAGACTGTTAAAAAAAAATTAAGAACTTATATCTCTTTTGCTATCACTCGGATTCGAACTGGGGTTAGACAGATTTTCGAAGCAGCCGATTTCTATCTGAACTATTTTTGTATTGACAGCGCCGGTGAAATTTACCTAGACATTCTAGCTATATTTTTTCATTGTCTCAAATAAAAAAGTTTTCTCTGAATGAAATCTAGCTAGATCGATTTATCGTTCCCGAAACCATACTAAGTTTCACAGAAATCGCTGACGCTATTTTCGAGATTCTGTATATATAAAAATATACAAGAATTGCTTGTTTAAAGGTATTAAATACATAGATATAGTAATATAGTATGGATACGCACATAGTTGCCGTCAATTAAAATAATTAGTAATAAAGAGGGCAGAGCCGCGGGCTTCAGCTACTATAAATAAAAATATACACATTTGCTATACATTTTGTCGCTGGCAGGTTTTAATATTAAGTATACAAGAATCAGCACTGCTAATTTTTTGCTAAGGCTTGATTATGACTGAGCCATAATTTAAATTGGCAAATTTTGTGGCAATTATTTAGCCATTTCTGCTGTCGGTTTGTGCTTGTGAAATACGTAATTATGGGGCCGGTTTCCAGTGTCGTTCCGTTCGGACGTCGAACTTAAGTATGTAGATCTAAATATGTATTATTATTTATCTATATTTTTCAGACAATAAGGGTTCACATAAACAAACACAAGCTATATACGGATACATTTAACGCCAAGCTCACCTACGGACGTTCTATTGAGGTTAAGGCTAAAATGACTGCAAAAAATTTGGAGGTCCTATTCAGAGTGAAGCGATACTTTACGCCGTAGAACTTCTTACAATCTGTATAGGTCGCAGATAAGACCGTGTGTGGAGTATTACTGCCACCTTTGGGACGAGTCTGCCAAATTGGCCAGTTGGCCAAAGGCAAGGCCAGTTGGCCTTGCTAAACTCCGTCGATCACAGAGCTCGATGACTTCTCGGTAATGAGCCACTGATAGCACCCAAACTAACCACTTGGACGCCGACGTAGAGTTGCTTGTCTTGTGGTATTTTATCGGCTACACTTTGGGGAATGTGCACAAGATCTGCACCAGCTAATTCCACCGACTTAACTACGACTCCATTTCATCTCATGACTACCAGACACTGTATAGACTTCCATTAATTCACGGTTGACATACCCTCCACCCGAACGAAGTGCCTTGCTTCTTCATTTATTATGCGACCCGCGAGGGAGTGGAACGTTCTACTTGCGTCTGTTTTTCCTGAAGCATATGATGTCGCAATCTTCAAAAGAAGAGGGAATGAGCATTTACTGCCTGAACGCGCTACATTCTAGGCCTCGTCCTCACTTTCATTCAGGCGTGACTGAGGTCATGCGTCGCACAATGTATTAAAAAAAAAATGAAAAAAAAAAAAACAAGACTAGGTAGTAAGTTTAAACGCGCATGTTCATCCACGTGGAATAGTTTATCTTGGGCTAACGCTAAAATGAAAAACATATATATTTTGAAACATTTTATATTGTTTCTCCGCTCTTGTGGGCTAGCCCTTATACGCAGTGGAATCTTTAAGAGGGAAAAAATTCCGATTTTGAAACATTTTTCATTAGTGCTCGGCTCCTGTTGGTCTTAACGTGATAATATATAGCCTATAACCTTCATCGATAAATGAGCTATTTTGTTAAGAATTTTTCAAATCAGATTAGGAGTTACTGAGATTATGGTGTTTATCCAAACAAAGAAATCCTTCAGCTTTATAATAGTACTATAGATACTCTTCTCTCGTACTTAACTCGAACCGTCATTCAATGTACAATAACTTTTGATAGAGTGGACCGATTTCGATGAAACAAAAAATTAGTTGCTCTCGAGGATATGTTTTATAATTTTCTTTGTAAGGTTTTATTGTGAACCCAGTACTTTAGCAGTGATGCGTGGTCATACAAACAGATATACAGACAGACATTTCTGAAAATTATTGTAATGTATTATATTACTAATTTCAAGACATCAGCAACAATATTTATGACGATAATCGAAAAAGTATAGAAACGTTAGATTTACATTCTTTTTTTTTTTATAGCTGCCCGACAAAGTTACTGTGCTATGCCTGGTGGTAAGCATAGTACAATCCAAAAACAGCGGCAACCACCGAGAGACAGATTATCCATCACTGGTCGCAGCTGTCATGCCGGCCTGTGTAAATGTCTCTTCACGTTACGCTTGAAGGACCCCATGTCATAGGAAGGAGGGAACACACTGGCCGGGAGATTGTTCCACAGTTTTACGGTACGGCAAAGATATGACGATGCGAACTTTTTAGTTCTTGCCCAGATACAATTTACCGTAAAACTGTGGCTACGAAGGCCAGTGCGTGTAGTTCGGTTGTGGAAAGAGGAGGAAGGGATTAAGTTAAATAACTCGTCGGAGCACTCGCCGTGATACAGACGGTAGAACACACTCAGTGAGGCTATGTCGATTATTATATATATAGAAGAAGATCATTTAATCAATACCTATAAATAATTATTAATTATTTTAATATATTTAAACGAGAAATTCTTGTATATTTTTATATTGTTATATATTCAGGATCTCGGAAACGGCGTCAGCTATTCCCTTGAAACTTAGTATGTAGGTGGTTTCGGAGACGACAAATCGATCTAGCTAATGTTCATTTATAGAAAACTTTTTCTATCTAAGTTTTCAGCCAATGAAAAATATAGCTAGAATATAAAGGTAGATTTCGCTGCAGCTGTCAATACAAAAATAGCTCAGATGGAAATCGGCTGCTTCGAGAATCCGTCTAACCCCAGTTCGAATCTGAGTGACAGCAAAAGATATATCGTTTTTTAATATATTAAAAATAAATGCTTATTTTCGAGGCAAACCTAACAGTTTATTTTAATTTAAAAATGTTTTTTAAAGAACCGTGCTAGGCCCCGTCGTCCAGGTAATATCCTTATAACCGTGTAAAAATATGTTCTGTAGATTCAGGCTATTTTTATCTTTACCTCGTAAGTGAAAATACTGCGAAGTGCTTTACCTTGTATCGTTGTTTCGACTATTAAATATTTGTTCAACACGCAAACATAATGTTTAGGATGTTCGCAACTTTACCAGAAACAGAGTCAACAATTCTGACTACAATCTGACGTATATAGTTACGTAAATATATGATTTTCTTCCTGAAATGTCTGCGTTCGGAATATCTGTAATACGTCAATAAATTTCACGGAACGAGTTGTTGTAATCGCTTGTTCAGTGTCAAAAGTAATGTGCCTTTGCTGGGTTGGTTAGCGTAATAATTGCATTACTGACATTGGATAAAAGTCATGTTCGTATTCAGATAAAGTCATATAGCGTCATCTTGCAAAACTTTCCAACTAAACTTTTAGAATATTACTGGCATTATCGAGAAGGTAATCAATACATCTATACTAATATTATAAAGAAGTAAAGTTTGTGAGTTTGTGACGTTGTGATGTTGTGACGTTGTAGGAGGTAAGCTCCTGAACTACTGGTCCGATTTGAATAATTCTTTCAGTGTGATATAGCTCATTTATCGAGAATGGTTATAGATTATATATCATCACGCATAATATTATCAATATATATAAAATCATAAAGCATGTATACGAGAATAACTTAGTCTTTGTTTCATTAAAATCAGTCGACTTTATCAAAAGTTATTGTAATTTTAATGACGACGCGGCGTAAGTACGAGAGAAAAGTAGATAAGTAAATGGAATATCGGGATGATTTTATTAATCACCATTTTAATATAAGGTCCCATGCGTATGCAGTCGCGGACACAGCTAGTTTATACTAATATTATAAAGCTGAAGAGTTCTTGAACGTGCTAATCTCAAGAACTATTGGTCCGATTTGAAAAAAAATCTTCAGTATTATATAGCTCATATATCGAAGAAAGCTATAGGCTATATATCATCACGCTAAAACCAATAGGAACGGAGCACCAATGAAAAATGTTTCAAAATCGGGGTTCTCCCTTGGCGTGTTAGTGTTTATATTTTTTATGTCATAGGAGGAGACAATTGAACACGTGGGTCACCTAATGTTGAATGATCACCGCCGTCCATAGTAAAACCAGAGGAGTCGCAAGTGCGTTGCCAGCCTGTATTGGTGGGGAAGGAGAGAGGGAAGGGAGGGGAGGGAAGTGGGCCTCCGGCGCTCTCACTGACCAAACGAAACGCATCAACGCAAGCACTGTTACTTCACGTCGGTTTTCTGTGAGAGGGTGATGCTACCCCGGACGAGCCAACCCATTCATGCTGAAACTCGTTATAGCTTCAGCGTGGGTCTACCACATACATATTTGTTAGGACTTTCCAGGGAGTTTTTGTGGTATTCAGTATTCATGTTTCGTGGTATTATTTCTAATCCACTTCACTTGTGCACAATAACGAATTTATATTACGTAAAACATTATCAATATTACAAAGTATAGAGTTGAATAACAAAAGACTATAAATGAAATATAAAGTCCACTACATGACAGAATAAGATCTCGGCAAAAACTACATATATTTTAAAATGATTGTCATAAATTCAATTCGATTGAATCGTATCCCATTTGATACATCTTCGAAAGTTATCAGAGTTAATTTGTGAAGGAAGGCTTAGTGTTTCAAGCTGTGATAACAAGATAATATTCAGCGTTGTATTAAATGAGAGACTAAGATTCAAGATTCCAGAAAATTAATTTGAATACAACAGGTAATTTGCAAGTACCGCAAAAGTTTACGAGATGGCGCTGTATTAAATTTTATTCATAGCTGTTTTTTTATCAAATCGTGTTTTTTGATAGAAGGCACTACAACAAAAGGCCTATTAAAATTCAAAATTTGATCCAAATCGTTAAATCCGTTTTCGAGATACACAGAAACTAGGGGACGGCGGTGCCCTCGCCAAGTCGATCAAAAAACAGCATGGCCGTATTATTTTTTACTCTAATATTTTTCCTTTCTTTTGCAGTTTTAACTGGTTCAATCCAAAAGTACGTCAGGACGTCAGGACCGAAGAATTAATACATCGGGTAAGAATAATAATATAATAATAACGCTATTATAAAAGTCCCAGTTTTGGGCCAAAAGCCTCACAAGAGATGTTACGGACACAATCACCACGAGCATCGTCGCTGCTTACAGTATTTCGCAGTTTACAGATTTTTTTTTCAAACTGACTACGTTATTGACCTGGCAGTCTTTACAACTTCACCGGACTACTAAGGCGAGCGCTTAGAGCACTCAGCCAACTTTATTTGACAACTAACTTAAGGGTGCACGGCACACCTCGCCTTGGGCTGTTGCCTGATACGTGCAATTAGTGACCTATCTGAGCTAACCTAAGCTAGATATTCATAGATGTATGAGTTATTGAAACATATATGTATATTAAGCATACATACCTCAACAACTCTTATATATATTTCGTATCGGATAATTCTCTAAAGTATTTCAGTTTGATAAAAGAAAAAAATAAAACCCTTCCACTGTCATGTGCAAGCGTGTATGCGTGTACGTGTGTAGAGGTGATATCTGCAATGTTGATGCAGTGATGTAAGATTTTGTGTGAGTGTATCGCGCGAGCAGCACACTCAAGAGCTCTACGCTGAGGGAACGGAACCTGGGATTGAGCCGCTGCCGAGAGGGGCCTAGAATGGTTTAAAAAAAACACAGTTGTGCTAAGCTTTCTCATGGGAAGAGGCCTAGAATAGTGGCATAATTTAAAGCCATAAATATTACACGATGAAGTGTTTTATATATGTAACTTCTGTTTCCAATACGCGTCACCTACGTGACTAGGTCAAGGTGGACCGGTATTTTATGTATAGCGGATTCGATATTCAACGCGGTCAAATATTATCTTCTTCCATGTCTGTCGAGAATTGTAGAATACTTACCAAGCAATCAATACTAGACTTGAAGTAGACCTGTGAAGCTGTGAAGACCTTGCTAGATCAATAGCGTAGTCAGTTCGAAAAAAAGAAACTTATTTAACCACACCGAAATTTATTTGAGAAATAGGAAGCAGTTTTCGTGAATTTACAATTTATATTTATCATTAACTTGTGCTCTGTGTATACATTTTAATTATTATCTTTGTCATTTTTATATATACTAGCTTCTGCCCGCGACTTCGTTCGCGTAGAACAGTTACGTTAGGGTAACTCTAACACGCAGCGGAAGTTTTCAGAAGAAACTATTTTGAAACATTCCTCATTTGTGCTCCGCTCCTATTGGTCCCAACGAGATTATATATAACCTATAACCTTCTTCGATATATGAGCTATCTAGCATTGAAACAATTTTTAAAATCGGACCAATAGTTCCTGAGTTTAGCGGGTTCAACCTACAAAACAAACAAATCCTACAGCTTTATAGTATTAGTATAGATTACAACGCTTCTCTCGTACTTAACTCCAGTCGTCATTCAAATTACAATAACCTTTAATAGAGTCGACCGATTTTAATGAAACAAAAAAATTGTTACTCCTGAGGATATGCTTTATGATTTTCTTGCTGAGGTTTTATTGTAAACTCAGTACTTTAGCAGTGATGCGTGATCATACAAACAGACAGACAGACAGACATTTCTAAAAATGATTGAAATGTATTCTATTACTTTCACCCAAACAATTATTTTCTCGAAAATCGAAAAAGATATAGATTCTATAATAAAATTTGATTATTCTATTTTTTGGTTATCATCGGAAACAATAAAAAAACGTCAATATTTTCATTATGAACGAAAGGTCCAATGTATTTAGATATAAATTTAAATTATTAAAATAGATAATGTCGCATTAATTAACAAATAGATATATAAAACATTGACCTAAATAACTCGTCTAACCAAGGTGAGATGTTAAAAAAAAGTCGAGGACTGCCGATAGGAGTGACATCTGAAAACAACGTTATAAATTTGTTTATTCTCTTTTGAATTTTCATATGAATTATAGTGTGAATGACAATATTTAAATTTCAGAATTTGTTTATTAATAATTTAATATTTGTGTAGTTTTCATATCTTTTTGTACTCGGAATAATAGTCTATACTAATATTATAAAGAGGTAAAGTTTGTGTGCTTGTGACATTGTAGGGGGTAATCTCAGTAACTACTGATGCGATTGGAAAAATTCTTTCAGTATTATATAGTTCATTTACCGATGATGGTTATTGGCTATATATCAACACGCTAAGACCAACAGGAGCGGAGTACCAATGAATAATGTTTAAAAATCGGGGCTTTTTTCCTCTTGAGAGCTTCCGCTGCGTGTTAGCGTTAGCTCAAAGTAATTATTCCACGCGAACGAAGTCGCGGGCAGAGGCTAGTTAAATATTTTTTATAGAGTCTATTAACGTCAATCAAACGTGCGATGAGCTGCATAATATCAATATAACATATACACAGGCCCCTATACTACGCGTAGATAGACTAACGCAAGCGTAATACGATAGAGGACACTTTACTAACATGTCGCTGACGAGAAACCGTAAGTTTTTCTCCTGCCAAAAAGTAACACTACTTGCGTTATCGCGTTTCGTTCGGTCAGTGAAAGCGCCGGAGGACCACCTCCCCTTCCTTTCTTCCCTCTACCTACTCCCCCTTCCCCACTAATACAGGCTGGCAATGCACTTGTGACTCCTCTGATGTTGCTGGTGTCTATGAACGATGGTGATCACTTAACATCAGGTGACCTACTTGTACGTTTGCCTCCTATGATATAAAAAAGTAATATTGTAACACAACGCTGTCTTAAATAAATATGTGGAAGTGAGATGGCATATTATAAATATCGCTGGTTTAATGAAATAGTTAATAAATATGTTGCCTGGATACGAGCGAATTAACGGGGCAGCCTTCAAAACTAAGCTAGTCAGCCAATTTTTAAACAAGACGTTGTCAAAGCTTAGAGACCTGGCGACGTAAAACACGAACTTTGTACTATTAATAAAATACTCAAAAACATTTGCAAACCTATCAGTATAGACATAAGATTCAAATTTATTTGTCTGCTACTCATTATACTAGTGTTACGTGGCACGCGCCGACTACCTAGTGCTCTTTGATAAATGCCGCCAAACACAGTGCCTGCGTCTTATTGAACCTTTGTATTTAATAAAAAGAATATAATTTATGTAATAAAATAAATAAACAGTAATTATTTTATGGAAAAAATTTGTAATGCCTTATCTTTTCATTATGGCAAAGCTGATTTCCTGTCGTAATCTGTTCTTTTATGCATATAACTTATACAAAACTATTTCGATGCTTCACATCTACCAGGCGTCTCGTGACAGCTCATTTTTTTTTTATTTAGATATAACATCATTGGTATAACCAGCAAACATTTTTTACCGAATGCCATAAATAATAGAAATAATTCAACATACAACGATACCTGTCGTTCCAAGGCTATGTTTAAAACTAAATGAGTTATAAATAACTCACATTAACAACTGAGTCACGTACAATTTTACATTTGTATAAAAAAAGCATTTAATAATCAAAGGAAACAGATCTCATAAGGTCTCGCGGGTCATTATTTTGACTCCAAATATATATGAACGGATATCAGAGATCAAATGGTTCGTCAATGACCCAAATGAAATTATTATTGCAACACAATACATGTAAAACAGCTGATTAACTCTACAAATAATCTTATCTATCTAATTCCTTTCAACGAGCAATTTTTGTATATTTTTATATTTGTATATATTCAGGTCTCGGAAACGGCGTCACCTATTTTCGTGAAACTTAGTATGTAGGTAGTTTCAGGGACAACAAATCGATCTAGCTAGATTTTATTCATAGAAGACTTTTTAACTGAGTTTTCAAACATTGAAAAAATATAGCTAGAGTATAAAGGTAAATTTCGCCGCCGCTATTAAAACAAAAATAGTTCAGATGGAAATCGGTTGCTTCGAAAATCCGTGTAACCCCAGTTCGAATCCGAGTTACAGCAGAAGAGATATATTTTTGTAATTTATTTTTTTAATGTTTTTTAAAAAACCGAGCTAGACTCGGTCGCTCAGGAAGTATATACATATACACATCATAAGAAGTATTCTTATGATATGTATAGAAGACTAGCTTCTGACAGCGACTTCGGCCACTTATTTTTTTTTTTTTTTTCGAAATGTCTACGCTATTGACCCATCAAGGTCTTAACAGCTTCACCGACTTCGTCCACGAGAAATAGTTGCTTTGGGATAGTGTTAACTTTAACCCACAACTTCATTTAGACAGAAAGTGAAAATATTTTTAATAAATGCATACGTTAAGGAGCTGTATTAGCTGTCTTATGTAATTCGCTAAACCCATATGTTAACCGTTGATCAACATAGTATGGATATAATTATTTCTAAAAAACCATAAATATGCTACTAGCTTCTGCCCGCGACTTCGTTTGCATGGAAAAATTATTTTAGGCTAACGCTAACACGCAGCGGAAGCTCTTAAAAGGAAAAAAGCTATTTTGAAACATTCTCCTTTTTTATGCCAGGAGGCAAACGAATGGGTCACCTGATGTTAAGTAATTACCGCCGTCCAGAAGAACTAGTAACACCAAGGGAGTCACAAGTGCGTTGCCAGCCTGTGTTTGGAGGGGGAAAGGAGGGGAGAAAGGGGAGAGATTGGCAGAGAACTGGGGGGGAGGGGAGTGAGGGGACATGGGCTTCCGGTGCTCTCACTGACCGAACGAAACGCCACAATGCAAGCACTGTTAATTCACATCGGTTTTCTGTGAGAGGGTGGTGCTATATAACACTGAAATATATTTTCAAATTAGTAGTTATTGAGATTAGCGCGATAAAGTAAAGAAACTCTTCGTCTTTATAAAATTATATTAGTATAGATACAGTCACGTTGCACATTTCCGATTTGTCAGTTAATAAGTTCAAGTAGGGGTTTTTGGCGGGATTTCAGTCTGTCATGTAGTGGATTTTATATTTTATTCATAATCTTGTGTTACTTGACTCTATATTGTATAAAGTTGGTGGTGTTTTATGTAATATGGTTAGTTTATTACGCATAAGTGAAGTGAATGAAAAGTAATACCACGGATCATACAATTCTGAGATGCCACAAAAACTCCATGGAAGGTTCTAACAAGGGAGCCACCATCTTGTTAGAATGTTGATTCACACGACGCTTGATATTGAAATGATCGTTCTACGCTTGTAATATTATTTACTACTTGACAATGGCAGTAATAATCTGAACGGTTGATTGCCAAAAATAAAGTAAAAAAAGTTCAAGTACCATGTCAAAGGTTACTTACGAGGTTGTATTGACTACATGAAAGAGTGACATCCGGAAATAACAGAACAATACATTTATTATCTCTCACGAATGATCTACGAAGTGTACAATCTGTACATCTCTAATCTACGCTCGTTTGTGTCTACAAACTATGAACGTTCATTATTTTGGATGTGGTATATTAAAATAAAATGTGTTTTATAAATGTCGTGAGCTTAATTGTCATTATTTATTAGCATTAAGTTTTGGTATTTTTTACTTTACCCCAGAGAACGTTGATAATTTTTGTCGACTCTATATATGTTTGTTTCTTTACACAGTTTTTACGTTTTTTTTTTCGATCTGACTAGCAAGGTCTTAACAACTTCACCGGACTAGTAAAGCAAGCGCTTAAGGCACTCAGCCAATTTTATTTTGACAAATAGCTCAAGAGTACCTGGCACACCTCTGCTTGGGCTGTACCCTGATTCATGTAATTCGCAATCTATCTTTTTTACCTGGGAAAATTTCTTATAGATACGCTACCCTCCCGAGGAAGAGAGTGGGTTATATCCGACTCGCACGGACAAAATCCCCACGGTGTACTGCCGCTATAGTTGGGGCGGTCCGAGATCTCTACCGACTTCATCGTGCCACCCCAGCGGTTGACCTAGTAACAAAAACACCGCTAGGCCCCGTCTTGCTAGGAGACAGCCGTGTACACACCGGCTGCCTCCTTTCTACGTTGGACCTGTGCAATGGAAAGGTGCCCCCCCCACCTCGACCCATCTTCCCTAGACCAATTAAGGTGGGAGTAGGCGGGCAAACTGCCACTTCCTCCTGCCCGTCCTCCGTTGGCAAAGACAGTCACTTTGGAGAGTCTTGCTCACGGATCCTCTCCGCCGCCTCTTTTTGCGAGACAACTTCTTCGCAGTAGGAGGCCATAGCATTCCACAGATCCTCACTGCCAAGCACGGCCGCAACCACGCTCGGCAGCGAAAGGACCCGTCCTACTGCTGCAATCAGAGTGCTACGCAGCTCCTGCCACGCAGCACACTCAGTCAAAGTGTGCTGCGCGGTGTCCGGGTCAGCGCCGCATTGATGGCATACGGTCGGCTCGCTGCATGCTATCCGGTGCAGATACCAACAGAAGCACCTGTTTCCGGTTAGCACCTGCACCAGACGAAACGACAGGGAGCCCCACTTCCTGTCACAACATTCTAGCAGGACCGGACGGACGGTGTCGATCGTGAAACGACCGTATCACGCGGCCGCCAGGTCTTGCTTCCACCTCTCTAAATTCAGCCGTCTCTCTATCTCCTTTTTTTTCTCTATTTCTCTTGGAGCTAGAGGCTCACACATTCGTTTCTTAACCGCCGTATAGTTATATACGGCAACAATACACCTCTGCCTCCAGCTCCCAGGGAAGGGAGCCAGCCAGTACCATGGCTGCCGCCGAAGACATCGTCCGGTAACCTGGTATCACTCTCAACACCATAGTACGCGGTGCAGCGCGCAGCGCCCGAATATTAGTAGCGCTGAGGGGGTCCACTCATAACAGTGGCGGCCATGGACCGAATGATCCCCATATACATGGGGCGGCAGACAGACATATATGTGTAACAAGCATACATACATCGACAACTTTTATATGTATTTTGTGTCGGATGATCTATACTAATATTATAAAGAGGTAAAGTTAGTGAGTTTGTGGCGTTGTGACGTTGTGACGTTGTGATGTTGTGACGTTGTAGGGGATAATCTCAGGAAGTACTGATACGATTTGAATAATTCTTTCAGTGTTATATAGTTCATTCATTGAGAATAGTTATAGACTATATATCATCACGCTAAGACCAATAAGAGCGGAGCACAGGTGAAAAATGTTTCAAAATCGGGATGTTTTTTCCTTTTGAGAACGCGAACGAATTCGCGGGCAGAGGCTAGTATGTATATATGTAGATATTAAATACTCTTAGATGTTCCTTAACTGTGGAAGTGACATGAGCTATATTCATGTATAGATATTTTAGTGCCTGAGAAACAAATAACAGTTGTGAGACTCCGCGGGTCACCTGGAAAATATAAAACATCGAATTAATTTTGTACAAGTAATATGCATAAAAACAAAATTTACGAAGGGAAATAAGAAAAACTGAAATATTTAGATTGTTTTAAGAAAATATGACTAAGTATTTGGTACATTTTATTTAATTTATGAGATATTCATGAATTCCAAAAATTAGAAATTTGAAATCGTAAAGCGTGGCGGTAGCCACAGTTCGTATGACCTACCGCTATAGGTGTTTTACATGAAAAAGATGAGTTAGAAGTAAGTTTTTAAATAAGCAGAAGTAGTCGCTCTGTTGCGATTTTATTTTTGGTTTTATGCTAGTAATTTTTTTTCCTTCGTCTCAAAGTGTACCAATCACTAGCAATCATTAAAATTACTTCTAACACAAAAATACGCATAAACGTGTCGAGATGATTTTTGATCCCATTAATATGTGAAACATCTATAGGCGCGGATAAACCTGACTATTGGCGTGGCGACAACGCAAACGGCATGCGAAAGCGACTGTGCGTAATCTCTCTTGCAGCACTGAGCTCGCATACCTATAATAGTTTAATTTGAGAATGATTTGAACAATTTCAATGTTTCACATCTGCCGTGCGTCCCGTGAAGGCTCAATTTTTTCACTCCATCTATATGTTTAGATTGTATAACTGGAACTATATATGTTTAAAAAAATGTACCCCATCGTATTTCTTGTCGGTTTGACTCGATGACTGTGTTATTTGTCCGAACTGGTGACAGTTTTCACAATCGTAAGTGCCTTGTTAGGGCCTAAACTGAATAAAGTATTTTTGATTCGAATAACTATTGAACGGATTTTGATGGAAACTTCCTGTAATACATATTGTACTAGCTGACCCGTGCCCACTTCGTTGGGCGATAAACATTTTTACTTGTGATGAAGTTATGAGTGTGATTTAGTTAGTACTGAGTTGAGATTTTGATAAAAATTCATAATTGTTGTTGATAATATGACCGAAAACATCACTTAACGATTTAAATATTTGTTTATTATAAAAAACTTTTTTTTGTGACTTCAACGTTTCTGTGACGTCAACATATGCTGTTGCTGATTTTGTTGTAGGCATTATCAAGCTCTACGACTTTTCTCTAGAACTCAATCAGATGTCTCTCATTGTTAAGACAGCATTCGTAAACAACGTTTTTATTCGACCGTTTTTTCTCCGACCTACTTTACAAATACAACTGTCATATAAAAGTCTTTACATTTTTCGGATTAATATATAGCCTATTACACTCACAAATAACGTGGATTTGTATTAGTAAAAGAATTTACAAAATCAATTCGGTAGATACAGATATTACCCCCTACAACCTCACAAACTTTACCTCTTTATAATATTAGTATAGATATCAGACTATCACACCATGTCACAAGATGTAATATAAATTGACCATAATATGCGGTAATTTTATAGTTGTTTTTGCCCAAAGCAGTCAAGTATTTGACAATCTATATTCATTACAAATTTTTCATATCTCTTTGTCGTGTGTGGTTTCAATAAAGAACTGATGGAAAATATTGTTATCATTAAATAGAATGTTAAACTGACAAATTAGTCTTGATTGCATCAACGTCATAAAAAAAATGTGTATCACTTTCATAAAGACAGCGAAAAGAGCGTACGTCTCGCTGATCTCCAAACCCGAAGACAAGCGAGACACTGCTCATACGCTACCCGACAGTGTTTACTCCAAACATTGTATGGTGATCAAAAAGTATGCGTGTCAGAATTAAAAAAAAAACTATGAAGTTTCACTTCAAAAATAGTTATTTGCGACACTATTGTAACAAATATAGCCTGTTCACGCTTCAAATTGAAACGGTGACTCCAGGAACGCGACATCGAAGCAAGCAAACCAACCCGAACGAAGCGCCAAGTCCGTTACAATCTGTACATATTACAGTCAATTGTAACACGCATTTTACGATGCGACGCACGTATTTTTAATTTAATTAAGCTCACATATGTTGACTGAAAAGGCACAAACTTAGCCTTTAGTTAGTTTAATACTTTTAACCAAAATTCCCTTTGCAGCAGTCCATTTTAGGAAATAAATTAAATGATAGCAGAAAATGTACATTACGCACAATAAAAAAGTATTTTGTGTAAAAAATATGTATTTATAACTTAAACTGTGAATACAAAAGCGCGAAAAGATTGATCCTCACGGTTCATTTCACCCATGAGAAGCCGGGGCGTGGTGTTAGTATATGATAATTAAGTTATCCTTGAGGTTGTAGTAATAAATAATGTAATATATAAGTAGTTATTAAAAGTGATGATACTGGCAAAATTAGATGTCAAATAGCTTAGTTCAAGTATACATGTAATGGCTGCTAATAAATATACATCTATCTAATACCTTTAAACGAGCAATTCTTGTATATTTTTATATTTCTATATATTCAGGATCTCCAAAAACGGCGTCATCTATTTCCGTGAAACTTAGTATGTAGTTTAATAGATAAATCGATCTAGCTAGATTTTATACATAGAAAACTTTTTAACTGAGATTTCAAGCAATGAAAAAATATAGCTAGAATATGAAGGTTTATCTCGCCACCGCTGTCAAAACAAAAATAGCTCAGATGGAATTTTTTTAATTCGAAAATCCGTGTAACCCCAGTTCGAATACTAGTATGTATATATATATATATATATATATATATATATATATTTGTAATAAATGATAATTTTATAAGGCAAACCTAACAATTTTATTTTAATAAAATAAATAATTTTATTATTATAATTATAAGAGATATATTTTTTTAAATACTTTTTTAACTGAAAAAAAGCTAATTTTTTGAGGCAAATCTAACAGTTTATACTGATTTAAAAATGATTTTTAAAGAACCGAGGTGCTTCGTCCAGGTGCTTCAAATAATACGAGACGCATTTATAACACTTCATAATT
>JACEII010000105.1:88951-179648 GCA_014332785.1 Antheraea mylitta | reverse complement strand
ATAATTGAGTGCTTCGCCCAGGTGCTTCAAATAATACGAGACGCATTCATAACACTTCATAATTGAAATTCAGGAATGCTATAAATTCATAACCGCATCCAATAAAATTTTATAATTGAGCGTACTAAGTTTCTTACATCGATGTATTTACCTATCGAAGAGTTCAAGGCAATATTTATTATTACGATATGTCTCTCCCAAATTTGGGTTATCAGTTTAAAGTACTGACCTACACGTTCATCAAGCTATACTCGTATATATCTACTTTTGTTTTATGTAGTTTTTTTTTAATTAGTATAAAAATACTTTATTCAGTTTCGGCCCTAAATAGGTACTTATAAACGTAAAAAACTACCTCCGGTTCGGATAAACAACACAGACATCAAAAAAAAAAAACCGACATAAAACTCGATAGTGAACATTTTTTAACATATCTTTACAATACATCATACAATAGCTTTTAGTGGATGCACAGAGAGGAGTCAATTAGAGACATCACTATCGTTCACATACTGATCCACTCTATAACATTCTTTTAACACTAAAACCCGCTTGACGTGGCGCTTA
Source organism: Antheraea mylitta (assembly GCA_014332785.1). Taxonomy (NCBI): domain Eukaryota; kingdom Metazoa; phylum Arthropoda; class Insecta; order Lepidoptera; family Saturniidae; genus Antheraea; species Antheraea mylitta. The sequence goes on along the minus strand of JACEII010000105.1, from coordinate 179,081 downwards.
AATTTACAGTCCGGTAAATCGGTAACATGTTTTGGAACTTTATTGTAGTAACACTAACTACCTAAGAAACTATTACTGGTTTTGCTAAATCTAAAACATGGGACGACCAGTTTATTATAGTTTCTAGTATTTACATTATGCAGGTCTTTTACTAAATGCAGTTTTTCAAAGTTTTTACGGACATACATCAAATTATCAAGAATGTATTTGGAGGGTTTTTTCTTAATTTTAATTTTTTAAGATACCGAATTCCTGAAACTTCTATTTTAACGATTCGCGATTATGCTTGATACTTCGACGTCAGAATGAACAGATTTTTTTGTAACCAACTTCGTTTTCGTATTAACCAAATTTTCCTTAGTTTGAGTTTGAATGTTAAACAGAAATTAGTTGTCTGTATAGTCGGCTTACGAACGATAATTTTACGTGATAACGATACATCGGCCAATGGAGTGGAAGAGGAATAGATGCTAAACAAGCAGAAAGCTTAGGCCGATCGCGCCTCTCTATCGCTTGTTCAGCGCTCACGCTTGCACGCTCGGCTCATAAGTGACAATGAGCCATGTTTTTTCAAGCGTGCAGCCGTCGTCTATCGATTAAGTTAACCACGTCAAAAAGTTGGAGCATTCATAAGAACTGCCAACAGAGGTGATAACTTGAAACAATTGAATTACTGTGTTCTTTTTCCTATTGCTAATTGAATTATATTGTGAATTATGTTCTTATAATAATTTGTATACTGAAATTAATAAAATTAGTCTGGTTTTCACATCTGTTGGCACTTCAAACAATAACTGTATAATTATAATACAGCTGTATATTACAGCTTATTAATTGGTAGTCCGGTGACGGTGTTAAGACCTTGCTAGATCAATAGCGTAGTCAGATCGAAAAAAGAAGCTTATTAATTAATCAATCATATATATGGTGGGCTGCGTAAACTCAATTAGACTAAGTTTCAGGAATTCGGTATTTTAACACTGTCCTCCCAATAGATTCTTTATAATTTGATATAGGTCCGGAAAAACTTAGATAATCTAGATTTAATAAAAGACCGACATAATGTAAATACTAGAAACAAACTGGTCACTCGATGTTTTAGGCTCCCTAAAACCAGTAATAGTGTTTTAACAGTTCAAGTGCTATGTAAAGCGGCTCTTAATACACAAAAGCTATTACAAGATGGATCAATATGTGAACGATGGAAGTCTGCGGAAGTCTGGCATCTAGAAGTGACGCCTCTCTCTATGCATCCACCAAAAACGAATATAACTGTCTATTACATTACAATAATCGTAGTCCGGTGAAGCTGTAAATGCCTTGCAAGGCTAATAGCGTAGTCAGTTCGAAAAAAAAAGTTACAATAATTAAGAAGTATGTTATGTATAATGAAAAGATAAATCAGATCGAGTTTGTTGCCGGTTCTTGTTGATGACTGAGTTGTTTTCCGAACCGGTGGTAGTTTTGACATTCACAAGTGACTGCTCAGGGCCTAAATTGAATAAAGAGTATTTTGATTTTTAATATAAAATGGCAATATTATATGTGCATAAGTTACTATACTATACGTCGCTAGTACGACGCAAATGCAATACGTTACGAGCTCATAAGTTATCATCCTTTCCCTCTTCCCTTCCTCCCCCCATCCCTCCCCCCCACGCTGGCAACGCACTTGCAGCTTCCCTGGTGTTGCAAGTGTCTATGGACGGTGGTGATCACTTAACATCAGGTGACCCACCTGTTCGTATGTCTCCTATGATATAAAAAAAAAAAAATCAAAATCGCTCTACGCGGCAAAAGAGCTATTCACTTCAAAACCAATTAAAAATCCGGTCATAGACCCCCCAATGTCAAATCGCAATAATCAAACACAAGCCTGTTTCAAATATTTATATACTAGCTGTTACCCGCGGCTTCGCACGCGTTTTTTTTAATATATCAAATAAATTTAAAATTGTGATTACACATTTAGTGTAAATTACAATAATACTATTCCAAAAATATTTGTATCACACGCACATCATCTACTGTAACAGGTAACGTGTACATTATATATGTGAATACGAATAGTGTATCGAATGGGCTGGAATTATGATCAGCCACATAACTGGAATTTTAAACTATATATCACCCTCAGTGCTCACACTATATAAGAAAATAATGAAAATATGAAGCTACACATTATCGAACAATATTAAATAAAACAGCTAATTAGTTACTTATTTGCCCGTAAAATTTCCGTTCAAATATTACTTGTAGTCCGGTGAAGCTGTTAAGCGTAGTCATTTCTAAGAAAAAAAAAAACATTCAAATAGGTCCAGTCGTTTCGGAGATTACCCGGAACAAATAAAAAAACAGACATATCGACAGAGTTAAAAAAAATGTTGATGTTTGTAGCATCACAGATTGTATTCACCAAAAATAATTTATTTTAATATAAATTACACGCACTTTACTTTTATAATACGTAATATATCACAAATAAAAATTGGCAACAAAACTAATGTAGAATAAAGTTTTTTAAGAGTGTTTGGCGGGATTTCAGTCTGTCATGTAGTGGATTTATATTTTTTTCATAATATTGTGTTACATGATTCTATATCGTGTAGAAATTGGTTGCGTATTATATAATATCGTTCGTTTATTTTGCACAAGTGAAATGAATGAAAAATAAAACCACGAAGCATTAATTCTATGGTCTTGAAGATTAAGAAGATAAAAAATTACGTTATATTATGTAGAGGATTCGGCGCTTATACCTTTACATTAACTTGGACATAGAAGAAAACTAATTATATTGACAACTTCAGAATTGGCTGTATGGATTAATTCCTTCGACTGTCTTATTGGACGAATATTATTACTACTAAACTTTCTGAATAACAACACAAAATAAACTTAAGAAATGTTTGCGATATAAACGTAACACGTATAATTAAAAATCGAAAACAAAACTAACGTAGAATAAACTTTTTGAATAGGAATACAAAATAAACCATGAAAATATTTTTGATAGAATGTTATCGCGTTACCATGGCAACGCATATAATACTGACATTAACACGCAGCGGAAGCTTCCAAAATAGCCCCGATTTTGAGACATTCTTCATTAGTGCTCAGCTCCTTTTGGTTTTAGCGTGATGATATGTAGCCTAGAGCCATCCTCGATAAATGAGCTATCTAACACTAAAAGAAACTTTTAAATCGGATCTGTAGTTCTTGAGATCATAGCGTTCAACCAAACAAACAAACAAACAAACAAACAAACAAACAAACAAACAAACAAACAAACAAACTCTTCAGCTTTATATATTAGTATAGATTTATTACAGGAAAACCGACATATTATGGTACATAATATTAATAACGACGTAATATTCTTATGTGTAGACAAGTTATACGCAACAGTTACTCATAAATAAAATTATATTTCGATCCCCATATACAATTTCCAAGTATGTATATTGTGATGTAATGAAGTTCGTTTGTTTATTGTTATTACTAATCTGATTTCAAAGATTCTGTTTTATAGTTTATTCTTTATTAAGCTTCATACAAAATGCAGAGTAGAAAGAAAACAAAGTAATAGTGTAATCACCTAGTTTCCAAAGCGGTAAAGTTGGTCCCCAGGGGTCCACGCAAGACACAACGGGGGTCTAAGTTAACGTGACAAATAAATGGAGGTTCACGATTTGTAAACGGGGGTCCATAAAAAAATATCTATTTTCGATAGTAAACAGCTAAACTGTTGACTTAAATTCACCTATTAATGTAGGCAGATAATATTTTAAGAAACTCCGTTGTAAAATTTGGATATTTCATATTCAGTTGTACAACGTGTCAAGACTTGCAAATGTTCATAGTTAGATCTAACCTTCGTCTATAGTCTTCATTAATCTCCATATAAAATGCAGGTTAGAAAGAAAACAAAGTAATAGTGTAAGCACTTGACCTCTTTGGGAACAAAGAGGTCAAGTTGGCCCCCAGGGGTCCACGCAAAACACGACGGGAGTCTACGTTAGCGTGACAAAAAAAAAAGGGGTTCACGGTTTGTAAACGGGGGTAAATGTAGGCAAATAATATTTTAAGAAGTTCAGCGACTATTACTTGTCAAGTTTGCATATTCAGTACAACGTGTCGAGACTTGCGAATTTCCGTAATTAGATCTAGTCTTCACATTTTTGTCGAGTTTTAGGAATATGGTAGAAGTGTAGCTGTAGGGGATCTACGGGAATCAGTTAAACATTGAAATTGGTCTATGAAAAAACAAACCTGGGAAGCTCTAGTTTAAGCGGAGTATATAGCACGTCGCAGGATATGGTGGAGGTACGCATGCCATAAATATGTCATTAGAGTGTGCTGCGTAGGATGGACAGCGCCGCATTCTAACTGTGGCAGTAGGGGTTAATTTATCGCTGCCAAGTGTGGTTTCGGCCATGTTCGGCAGCGATCTGGTGTGGCAAGCGTTAGCCTCCTTCTGTGTGGAGGTCATCTCGTAGACGAAGGCGGCGGAGTGGACACGCGGAAATCATCCTCTGAGCGACTCTCTCCGGCGACGGAAGACTGGTAGGAGGAGGAGGAGGTGGCAATTTGGACCGCGGGGCTCATCTCCTTATAGTACAGATCCGGCTGATGAAGCCACGCTAATAAAAAAAAAAGTATGGCGGACGTGAGTCGCATGAAGGAAGCGTCGGGAAAAATTACCGAACAGTGAATGCCTATGCCAGCGAGCAAACATTCTGTGCAACTCAACCATGTAGTCAACACAGTGCAACTACACAATAATTGTACCAAAAATAAATGTGAGTCAAACACAAGGCAACAACTAGTCGCAACTAAAAGGATAGTAGAATATTAAAATTCAAATTATATAGAATTGGTACAAAACTAAATGATACAGATTATAATAAATTAAACTAAATTAATGTAATTAGAATAGAGATATGAAAAATAGCAGAAAAACAAGGTGATATATCTATTTTAATATGCGTTAATTATGAGGCTGACCGTAGTCCTTACCTAAATATTTAATTGCTTTTGATTGCGACATATTCCAATTAATTATTGTTATGTCCCCATCTGTCGCATACTATTATACAATATAAATCAATGAACATACTACATGTTTTTTTAGAGGTCGAAGTATTATAATATCCTGACAAAGTTCAACTATTTAACAAAGGTCTCTTCTAGAGTATGATCAGAGAAAAATAATAAATATATACTCATATAGAGAATATATTTTGAATTGACTAGTGGCAGATTTGGCCTAAGGCCTAGAAGGCCCGGGCCTAGGACGGCTAGATATCATGACAAAAAGTTCACTGATCATACCAAGAAATAACTCCAAGTACGTAAATATTCTAATTATTTATATATATATATAAGGGTATAAGTATATATATATATATATATATATATATATATAATTACATATTATGGTAGGCTGCACTGCACCGCACCGCAACTATCATAATAGGTGCTGAGAAAAAGGTAGCTAGAACTTACTACATGGCCTGGGGCCTTTGGCGGCCAAGACTACAAATCCGCCGCTGAAATTGACACTTCCGGTCCTATTACATTTCTTAATGGCGGTACCATCGATCGTGTCTCTGACAAAAATGTGTATACTTGTATGGAGATACTTTACTTGGTATATGAGCTTCGTTGCGCAACCAAGGCTGGTGCCGGCAACCGAAATACCCGTTTCTATATGGCATTTCATTCACTCCACCACCAGTAACGCTACCAAGGACTCCCTTCCCTTGAATTAACACTGTGCGACCGTCATATCATTTTGTTACTGACCATCCTGGTGTTTGTTTTGGTGTTTCTTGCTTGGTAGCTTAAGACACCTTATAAAAGCGTTTTGAGCGATCAGCAACTTCTTTGTGTGAAAAACAGGAATAGTGTAAAGTTAACACTGTGTCGGTTAGAGCGGGTGTATTATCTCGCTTGTCTGCGTATATTGGAGAAAGCTAAGACATATGCTCTTCTCGATTTCGTTTTGAAGGTTTCACTATAACAGCGTGTGAATTACACACGTTTCATTAAAAAAAAATTACGTTCCTTAACTAATTAAACAAACAAATTTACTTTCATATTAATGGTAACTAGCTGTGGTAATAAAGTCATCTGAATGTATTAAGTCTATTTACTTGTCTACTTTTCTCTCGTACTTAGGTCGCGTCGTCATTAAAATTACAATAACGTTTGATAGAGTCAACCGATTTCAATGAAACAAAGACTATGTTATTCTCGAAAATATGTCCTATGACTTTCTTGTCATGGTTTTATTGTGAACCTAGCGCTTTAGCAGTGATGCGTGTTCATATAGATAGACAAACAGACAGACAGACAAACATTTCTAAAAATGATTGAATTACTTATTCCTAGACCAATTTTTTGAAAAAAATCTTACAGTACAGGCACGTTAGATTTACATTCTTATTATATGTATGGATATATTTAGGAAAATTACTCAGAAGTGTAGCTAGTAAAACATATGTAATTGATACCTAATGTCCTTCCTCTTATCCATTACTGTGTTCTCATATCATTGTGAACATAAACTGTTCTTCGTCATCTTTGTGTAAACTAAACTAATTCAATTAAATGTATACAGGTATTACAAAACAAATAATATAAAAAACTTAGCTCTACAACTCTTTCATTAATGTTATGATATATATATGGAATTATTGGAAAAGGTTTCTGTAACAATTATTTCACAATTTATTATTAAGACATAATGTACAGTTTTCGCCAGTCCAGAGACATTATATATATTAGTCTATAAATCGAGACAACTCAATGATAAAGAAGTGCCAATTTAGACTCCCTTATGAATATTTTAATATTAAAATGCAAAGTGATTGACGAAGACAATAATATTTTAGTTTCTATTAATTATAGTTGTTATTAAATATAATTGTAAAATATATAAGAGCTGTATTCTAATAGAAATAATAATAAATTAAATAGATAAATAAACTAAATAAATAAATAAACATATATTGTTGTAATTTAAATAGTCAATTGTGTATTTGTAATATAAAAAATTGAGCCGTCACGGGACGCCTGGCAGATGTGAAACACATGTGTAACGTAGTAAACAACGTTGTATATAGGTATACACTATAGGTATGCGAGCTCAGTAGTAGATTTTATATCTCCAAGAATTGTAGATTAAATTCTTTTATATTGGTTACTAGCCTCTGCCTGCAACATCATTCGCGTGGAATAGGTATTTTGAGCTAACGTTTACACGCATCGGAAGCACTCAAGAGGAAAAAACCCGATTTTTAAACATTCTTCATTGGTGCTCCGCTCTTATTGGTCTTAGCGTGATGATAGCCTATAACCATCGTCGATAAATAAGCTATATAGTATTAATAGTTTTTTTATCGATCTAACTACGCTATTGACCCAGCAAGGTCTTAACAGCTTCACCGGAATCATTGAAAGAATTTTTCAAATAGGAGTAGTTCCTGAGATTGTCAACGTCACAAACTTTACCTCTTTTTAATATTAGTATAGAAGTATATATTTAGTACTTATTTAAAAATCATATTGGAAAAAAGCAGGGATAGGATATAATACGCATAAATATACAACTTATCGTAAGAGCTGCCTGACACTACGAATCTCATGTGAGTTCATGCTCTTTCCTTCCCACTCCCCACCTCCCCGCGCATACTTAAGGCGCGATACAGCGGTTACGGTCAGATTATAATATCTGTTAATTATTTCACTTGTTAACATCTGTCTCTTTCTGTCATGCTCATCTATCTCTCTTAATTTATGGTATACTCCGGTCCTTTTCTCTCTACCGTGAAATTTCCATCTTTTTTTGTCAGAAAAGATGTGTTGCAGAAATTTTGAATAAACTAGAATCTAATATTGGAGATTTACTTTCATTGCCCCTATAAACTTTACATTTCAGAATAATTAACATATGTCAAGATATGCGACCAGCGATTATCACATCAATATTCCACCAGACTAAGCCACTAAATGATTACAATTTCCAGACAGACAAAAAATTTGATGCATGATAGCCACTTAAATTAATTTTTGTTTCGTTAGAATAATTACTTTACATTTAGTTTTTTTTTTAATACGTCATACATTAAGGAATTAATTTACAGACTTCACCCATCTCTTTGAACACTCTAAATTTAATTAAGTTTTGGCTAGCGCACTATAAGTCAGGAGTGTAATACAGGACGAATTCTTCTTTCTATTAGGAAGAAAAAAAATAAAACCTGGAAAGACTTTCCTATTAAAAGTAAAAGCTCTTACTTGGGGAGAATTTTTTTGAGGTGTCTACCAACCTATTTTTAATAGTATAAAGTAAAAAAAATCGGCGGTCGGCTACCTCTTTTATTTTATCATAGATGGAAAACAGATAGGTGGATCACCTGATGATAAGCGATCACCACCGCCCACTTGTAACTCCAAATAAGTCACAAGTGTGTTTCCAGCCTGTGTTGCGGGAGGGACAGGGAGGAACGAAATAGGAGAGATGGAAGGTGAGAAGAGGTGGGTCTCTCACTGATCGAACGAAACTCACCAATGCAGGCATTGTTACTTCACGACGGTTTTCTGTGAGAGGGTAGTACTACCTCGGGCAAATCGACCCATTCATGCTGAAGCCAGTACTAATTTCAACGTGGCTCTACCACCTACGATACCTGCGAGTAATCCGGTGGGCGTACCACCCGAAACAACCATGTAAGGTGAATACATGCACCAGTCGAAATGACAGGAAGCCCCATTCCCTGTTACACCATTTCGGCAGGACGGGGCATACGGTGTCGATTGCGTAAAGCTCGTAGCGCTTCCGCGAAGTCCTGCCTTCACCGCTCCATATCCCACTTCCTCTCCAACTTATTTATATCTCCCTGGGAGCTGGGGAATCACCAATTATCTTCCTTGCTGCCGTGAACTCATACACGGCAGCAAGAACTCCCACCTGCAGCTTTCAGGGTAGGTATCCACTCCTTGTTCGAGGGGTCTACCATCTTTGGCCCCTCAGAACGCAGTCAGTGCCTCTTGGTAGGCTTACACCTCGGAGGTGCAGACGCAGTGCCAGTCAGCAATCCCTGCTCCCCTGCGTAAATGGTATTTGAAGTCACCATGGGGTTTTAATCTGCGGGATCTCCCCTTGTAAAAAAGGGTAGGAAGAGCACGTAGGCCGCGGCGGAGGCCACGGTGCGGTACCCCCTAACCGCACTGCGCAACACCCACAACTTAACGAAGTTTTTTCCCAACCGTGCCATAAAATGTTTAACTTTAATAATTATATATTATTAGTTATAAATAATTATTTATATTACAGTGATTTACTAGTATCTGTTAAAATATACTAAGTTTTTTTCAATGTAACTACATGTATAAATTGTTAATAATTCATCAAAGTTGTCTCTGACTACAATTTTTGTATGATCATAACCTTCATATTAATACGTACAGTACAAAAAACGAACACGAGTGAAAAATTTAAATAATATTTGTTCGCGAATCTTTTTATTAAATGACCAAAACGCATGACTTCGTTTTATAAAAAACTCTTTATTTTATCACAAAAAGTAGCTGTTTCTGCACTAATTATGTTTGTGCAGTAATTACTTTTTCGAAAAGTCTCGAACTTTTTTTTTCTCCAACTGACTACGCTATTGACCTAACAAGGTCTTAACAGCTTCACCGTACTACTAAGGCGAGCGCTTAGGGCACTCAGCCAATTTTATTTGATAACTAACTCAAGGGTGCACGGCATGGAACACCTCGGCTTGGGCTGTTGCCTGATGACCTGGCGGACGAACGTTTTTGGGCGTTATAGTTGACGTCGTCGACCCGGTACTGCCGGAGTGGATAGGAAGAAGCTGGGGCTCCCTGTCATTCCGACTGGTGCAGGTGCTTACCGGACACGGTTGTTTCGGTTTCAACGTGCCGCCCCAGCAGTTGAACCAGCAGCAAAAGCGCCGCCAGGCCCCGTCTTATTAGGAGACGGCCGTGTACACACTGACTGTCTACTCCATCCGCCGGACCTGTGCAATGGTTCGGTTACTATGTGAGGAGGCGGTCAAACTGTCGCCTCCTCCTACCTGTCTTCCGTTGTTGGAGACGGTAACTTTGAGGATCCTGCTCACGGACCCTCTCCATCGCCTCCTTCTGCGAGACGACTTCCTCGCAAAAGGAGGTCATAGCATTCCACGCATCATGTTTGTGTATATACGGCGGCAAGCACCTCCGCCTCTAGCTCTCCCAGAGAAGGGAGCCGGCCAGCACAATTCGCGACCTATCTGAGCTAACCTAAGCTAACTATTCATACATATATGAGTTGTTGAAACATATATGTGTACCAAGCGTACATACCTCAACAACTCTTATATATTTCTTATCGGATAATTTTTTAAACTATTTCAGTTCGATAAGAGAAAGGAAGTAAAACCCTTCCACTTTCATGTGTAAGTGTATATGCGTGCACGTGTGTGGAGGTGATATGTGTAATGTTGTTGCAGTGATGTATGATTTTGTGTGGGTGTACCAACCCGATTAGGCCTCCCACGGCAGCGGCTCAAGCCTAGGTTCGATCCCTCGGTAGGGAGCCCTTGAGTGCGTTGCTTGCGCGATACGGTGACACACAAATATACATCACCGCTACAACACTACACGATCACCCCCACACACGTTCACGCCTACACGCTTACACATCAAAGTGGAAGGGTTTACTTTTTTTTCCCTTATGGAACTGAAAAACTCTCAATTTTCCGATAATAAATATATGGAAGAGTTGTTGAGGCGTGTATGCTTGGTACACATATACGGTTCAACAATTCATACATATATGAATAGTTAGCTAGGCTAGCTAAGATAGGTTGCTTGCATGCAACAGGCAACAGCCAAGCCGAGGTGTGCCGTGCACCCTTGAGCTGGTTGCCATAATAAAATCGGCTGAGTGCCTTAAGCGCTCGCCTCAGTAGTCCGGTGAAGCTGTTAAGACCTTGATGGGTCAATAGCGTAGTCATTTCGAGAAAAAAAAAAGTGTGAGTGTATCGCGTGAGCAGCGCACTCAAGGGTTCCACGCCGAGGGAACGGACCTAGGCTTGAGCCGCTTCCGAGAGGGAAACATTCAGATGATCACAAGATACTTGTAATATTATTACCTAGATTTTTATGTTCCGGCATTTGAAAGCAAGTTTGTTTATGATTTTGTGTCCACTTTTGCCTACGTCAATCACCTAACATCAGACGAAATTGTGAAAGGTGAGACTATACATAGCTTTAAAAAAAAAAACAAACAAACGACTCTGCCAGTTTTTTTCTTCAAAAACGTTCACAAACATAAATAATCTTAGACAAAAGATATACGATGTATTTATGTCAGTCCGTTATTGCAACTCAAGAATCAACTGAACTAATGAAAAATATTTTTTTAAATCATCGGATATCCTTCGAGAAGAGTACTGTTTATCCCAAATGAAAAGTACCGTATGTACTCTTCTGTACCCCTCATAACTTGTATGGAAGATTTCGTAATGATCGGTTGTTTTGCTAAAGCGTAATAAACAAACTGACATTCATATTTAAAACTAGCTGTGCCCGCGACTTCGTCCGCGTGAAACCTTAAGTAATACAGTGATTAATTAAGTCATCTGAATGTATTAAGTCCATTTAATTATCTACTTTTCTCTCGTACTTGAAGTCGCATCGTCATTAAAATTACAATAACTTTTGATGAAGTGGAACGATTTTAATGAAACCAAGATTAAATTATTTTCTAGGATATGCTTTATTATTTTCTTTGAAGGGGTTTTATCATCAACGGAGAATTTTAGTAGTGACCAGTGTTCATGCAAACAGACAGACAGACAGACAGACATTCCTAAAAATGATTGAAATGTATTTTACTGCTTATATTGTATTTTACTGCTTGACACCTGGGACAAATTTTTTTCACGCAAATCGAAAAAGTACAAACTCGTACGGTTTACAATTTTATTATATACTAGCGGACCAGGCGGATGTTGTCCTGCCTTGATAACAAAAAAAATATCTAAAATTCAACCGCAGCACCACCTACTGAGTTCAAATCCAGTACCGGGTGACTTTCGTCATTATGACCGGCATGACAGCGGCGACCGGCGATGGATGATTTGTCTCTCGGTGGTCGCCATTGTTTTTGGGCATAGTGCAGTCACTTTGTCGTGCTTCAATGAAAAAAAACATAGATGATACTAGCTTCTATCCGCGAGTTCGTCTGCGTGGAATAGCTACTTTCGGTTAACGCTAACACGCAGTGGAAGCTTTGAAAAGAAAAAAAGTCCCAATTTCGAAACATTCTTCATTAGTGCTCTGCTCCTATTTCTCTAAGCGTGATAATATATAGCCTTATAACCTTCCTCGATAAATGAGCTAACACTGAAAGAATTTTGCTAATCGTTGTTCCCAAGATTAACGTGTTCAAACAAATAAAGCTTTATAATATTGGTATAGATTACTACTCTTTTCTCGTACTTAACTGGAACCTCATTCAAATTACAATAACTCTTGATAGAGTGGACTGATTTTAATGCAACAAAGAACTAAATTATATAGGAAGATATGCTTTATGATTTAATTGGTGTGGTTTTATTGTGAACTTACTATTTTAGCAGTGATGCGTGTTCACACAAATAGACAGATAGACATTTCTAAAAATGATTTAAATGTAATCTATTACTTATTCCGAGACACCTGTAAAATGTTTTTTTTTCACGTAAATCGACAAAGTACAGACAGGTTTCATTTACATACTTATTATATGCAAATAAATAATGCAGTCAATAATTATGTAAAAAATTTGAAAGCACTATAAATCAAATTATTTAAATTCAAGCCATAATAACAGCTTTTAAGTTGTAATGGATTCTATATTAATGCATTTAGGACAAAAAGGAATTACGTTCAATTCTGTTAATAAAAACTATCCTTAATAATCATAGTTCAATTAATTATTTTTATACTAGTGTTCGCTTGCGATTTTGTTTGGGTATTTATGTTAACTCCTGGTTTATCTGAAACTAAAACGTCAGTACAAAAAAGTTAAATATGTATTGAATACTTGCTTTAAAAAGGTTACGTTTTAAATGTACCGCGATCGCTGAATGTTCGCCATCTTGCTCCTTTGTCTCGCTTTGGTTAGGTTAGGTTGGTTTTGCGAAGCACTCTGGGTGAGTGTGCTGCCTGGGAGGGACAGCGCCGAATACTGGTGGGGGCGGTAGTGAGGAATTTATGGCTGAAACCTCGCTCGGCGGCGAACAGACTTGGCGAGCAATGGTCTCCTTCTGCGAGGAAGTCATCTCGCAGAAGGAGGTGGCAAAGAGGGCCCGCGAGGCAGATCATTTTTTTTTCTCCAACTGACTACGCTATTGACATAGCAAGGTCTTAACAGCTTCACCGGACTACCCGACTACGCGAGGCAAATCCACTGAGTGGCCGTCTTCGACAACGGACGACCGACAGGAAAAGGCGGCGCTTTGCCTAACTCCTCCTGCCACCGTAGGCCGGACCTGAGGGGATGAGTAGGGGGGGGGCATCTCCTTATTGCACAGGTCCGGCGGACGAGGGGAGGCAGCTGGTGTGTACCCAGTCTGTCTCTCTATAGGTTGGAGCCCGGTGGTCACTTTCCGCCTGGCGGACCGTTGAGGCGGCTCTACAAGGTACACTAAGCGAGTTCGATCCCTTGCCGCCTCAACAATTACGGTCTGTCGGTACACCGTGGGGTTTTAGTCCGTGCGAGTCAGACATAACCTACCCTCTTTGAAGGGAAAGGAAAGACCCCGGAAGGAAGACGTATCCATAAAGGATTTCCCCACTTTAAAAGTTAGTTTTGCGAAAAAAGTATAACGCGAACTTGCCTCGGACGAGCGTGGTTAATTTAGTACGAAACCTTTTTAAAGCACGTATTTAATACGTATTTACCTTTTTTGTAATAACATCGTAGGGGTTTAAATTCCATACAAACGAATATAGACCTAATGTACTAGTCAACAGACTCCAGCATAAGTAAAAAAAAAAACCGTATGTATTTCTTTAATTATCGGCTAAAATCTTCTAGTAAACTATTACTGCCTTTGACGAATAGATACATTACAAGTTTCTTGCGATAATCTCTATGAACTAATAAGATGTTGGACCCTTGTTAGAACTTTCTAGGGAGTTTTAATGACAAGTCAGAATCCATGCTCCGTGGTATATTTCCCATCCACTGCGCTTGTGCACAATAACCAAACTATATTACGTAAAACACCACCAACATTACACAATATAGAGCCAAATAACACAAGATTATGAATAAAATATAGAATTCACTACATGACATTCCAAGATCCCGGGAAAATCTCCTATAGTTCGGTTATTGTGCGTAAGTCGATGGAAAAAAAACCACGGGGTATGAATTCTCAGATGTCACAAAAACTCCCTGGAAAGTTCTAACAAGACGGCCACCATCTTGTTGGAATATTAGAATAATCGAATAGATTGGTTACCATAAAAATGGCAGCAATAATATATCTCCCCCTTCTTCCATCCCCATCCCCATTCCCCCATTCCCCCAAAACACAGGCTGGCAACGCACTTGCGACTCCCCTGATGTTGCTAGTATCTATGGACGGCGGTGATCGTAACATCAGGTAGACCACCTTTTCGGTTGCCTCCTATATGATATAAAAAAAAATCTTGCCTTTAAATGACACTAACATTAAAAATTGTTATGTGTATCCGAGCGCGTTTGATGTCAAGTGGAACCGAGTAAACCCGAGCATCACCGAACCAGGCGTGATGGTTCATTTTCGTTCACTTATCAATACGCTTAAAGAAGTTTTGTCTGTAGGAATAACTCCTGTCATAGAAATACCATTTTTAATAGTATATTTTAGGGACATGAAATCATAGTGTGTGTTAGTGTGATTTATTGAGGTAATCCATTATACCGGATCTTTGTATTTAAAAACTAATGAGTTGTGCAAAAAGTTAGTTAGATTCGAATGCAAAAAATTGCGAATCGTATGTTAAAACTGTGATGGAATTGCTTTTTATTTCTCGAACTGACTACGCTATTGGCTTTAATTTTTTGGCCTTTACAGCTTCACCGGACTACTAAGGCGAGCGCTTAAGGCACTCAGCCGATTTTATATTGGCAACCAGGCACACCTCGGTTTGACTGTTGTCCGTTGCATGCAAAATCGCGACCTAACTTAGCAAACCTAGCTAACTATTTATATATGTTTGAGTTGTTGAAACGTATATGTGTACCAAGCAGATCCGCCTCAACCACTCCTCCATATATTTTTATCGAAAAATTGGGAGTTTTTTCAGTTCGATAAGGGAAAAAAAGTAAACCCTTCCACCAAAATGTGTAGTGTGTAGGCATGCACGTGTGTGGGGGTGATCGTGTAGTGTTGTAGCAGTGATGTATGGGTGTGTCACCGTATAGCGCAAGCAACGCACTCAAGGGCTCCCTACCGAGGGATCGAACCTAGGCTTGAGCCGCTGCCGTGGGAGGCCTAATCGGGTGGGTGATGGAATTGCTTTTTTGCTCGCGTAATATATAGACGAGTTGTTTAATGTTTGTTGCAATGAATTAATTCTCTCTGTTACGCTATTGGCTACTAAAATTGTCGAAATGGATCATATGTCGATACTGTTGTAAGACTATTATTTTTTTGCAGTAAATGGAGATAAGTACACAGATATCTTGTCACTATGAATAGTTAGCTTAGTTTAGCTTAGCTTGGTTAGATTTTGCCTCTTCTCGTCACCGTAGACGGATCTGAGGGGTGGGTCGGGGGCCCATCGCCTTATTGCACAGGTCCAGCGGACAAGGGGAGGCAGCTGGTGTGTACCCAGTCTGTCTCCCTATTAGGTAGGAGCTCGGTGGCCACCTTCTGCCTGCCGGACCGTTGGGGTGGCTATCCCAGAGGACTAGCATAGTTCGATCCCTTGCCGCCCCAACGATACGGTTTGTCGGTACACCGTGGGGCTTTAGTCCGTACGAGTCGGACATAACCCACTCTCTCACCCGAGAGGGTGGCGTATCCATAAAGGATTTCCCCACGTTAATAAAGAAAAGCTTGGCTACATTTGTGATGTTAAATCACATCATTACTACCCTAAATCGAGTATTTTATCCGAAATTTTTTAGTTAAATACACAGAAATTCGTAGAAAAAGCTTCACTTGCATCGTGGTTTCTTTTCCACGCACCTTTTTGAAGCTATACTTCTTTTGGCGCGTTACGGAAAATGACGACAGTAAATTTTTACAACGCGCAAGCACACCGTCACGAGAAACCGACACCCTGAAGTTATCTATAGTCAACATTTCGTTTTTTTTTTTGGTATTTGTAGTTTGAATTTCTTAGTATTAAAACTTTCAATGTATTACATACCTTTTTCTATTGTTAGTGTCGTTTTTTTTTAAAACGTAGAATAAGGCGAAAGATAATTTTTTTGAATAAAAGTTTTTTATCTTGTTACGACAAAGAAGTATAACTTCTAACGCGTGTACATAAGTACTTCGTGCGGCATACACCAAAACTCTGGAGGTACCTCATCACAGATCTGATGTATATTCGAACTCCTTCACAATAACTGCCATACAATTTTGGAATTCGTTACCGCGTCGACTTCAAGATGTTGAGACTATAAATAACTATAAAATTCAATTACACCGACATTTAATTGAGAAACAGGAGGCAGAATGCTCAAAATTTTGCAATGTTTATTACTATCTTTGTTATTGTTATATATTTGTATTTATGTATGTGTATGTGTGTATGTATATTTATGCATGTATATTTATTTAGCAGTTTTCTTTTGCTTTTTATTGACACTACCTACAACAGTTTTTGACATCAATACCGATGGTTAGCTGGAAAAAAATGCCTCATGGCATTAAGCTCGCCAGTGTACAACCAAATGTGTGTGTGAAATAAAGAATTCATTCATACACACACACTTTTTTAATGTATAACATTCCACGGTCATCTTTACTAATATTTTAAACCAGAACTTGTTTGCCTAAACGCGCTAATCTCAGGAATAACTAGTCCGATTTGAAAAATTATTTCAGTGTTAGATAGCTCACTTTTTTAAAGCGAGTATTCAATGCGTATTTATATTTTTTGTAATAACACGGCTATGGTTTTGAATAGGCCTGGACATATATACTCAAACACAATCGCAAGCGGCCACTAGTATAATAATAGTTAATTGAACTATGATTATTAAGGATAGTTTTTATTGAGAGAATTGTAACTAATTCCTTTTTGTCCTGAATACCATAATATAGAATCTATTACCTATACCGTAAAAGCTGTTATTATGGCTTGAAGTTTAATAATTTGATTCAAATTATTATTACAACTTTTAACACAATTATTGACTACATTATCTGTATCTTCTTCTATATCTATAGGAATATATAAGTAACCCAGTATATAACGTAAAACTCATACGCTGTAAAGAGTAACCTGCATCATTGCAATACTTTATTTCGTAGGTGGTAGAGCCACGTTGAAGCTATTACTGGTTTCAGCATGAGCTGGGCTCGCTCGGGGTACTACCACCCGACACGGGGTGTAAGGTGTGTCGAATAACATCATAAGACCTGAAACACCCAAGCCAACCTCACCTGCACGTGGTGCACTCTGCTGAATAACGAACGAGGCAATGGCGCAAGCGGGGTGGTAGGGTTTTACAGCCTGACTGGGATGCAACCACCATTTATATGGCGAAAAAGCCCGTAATAGTGATTCGCTTCTACGGGTCGCGTTTTGGGATCAGCCTGTGCATATACAGCTTATTACAGGCCGGCATGATAGTGGCGACCGGCGATGGACAGTGTGTCAATCGGTGGTCGCTATTATTTTTGGAGTGTACTGTGCTTACCATCAGGCATAGTGCAGTCACTTTGCCGTGTTACAATAAAAAAAAAACACACACACACAGAAACACCGACGTGAAGTAACAGTTGCATTGTTGCATTTCGTACATACAGTGAAAGCGACGGAGGCCCAGCCTTACGCCGTCTCCTCTCCAAAAACACAGGTTTGCATCGCACTTGCAACTCCCCTGGTGTAATCACTTAACATCGAGTGACCCGTCTGTTCATTTGCCTCCTATGGCATAAAAAAAAACACTTGTCTGTATCTTTAGCAACCTTTAGACCGTTTACATAATCTACAATACATTATCGTGTATCATTAGCTACAATTTAATGTATCACATACAGATTGCACGAGTATAGCCTCATTTAAATTCGATTCTTTCAAGGTAAAACGATTTAATCTCACCACAAATGTTTACATTTAATAATTAATTACATTTATATCAATACATTTAAACGAAATACCTTAACAAGATATTGTTTGCTCAGCTTGTATATTTGTGTTCGGAGAGGATGTGCTCTGTTATTTAGTTTTTCTTTAAATTTAGTAAACTTATTTTTCGTTTAAATTAATCTTGAAATCCAAATCCAAATCGTACGGAAAGATGTATTTCCCGTGGATTTTAGTGATCATACATAATGACATCTTCTTTTTCTTGTTTTGGCTCCGCATAAGCACTTGCCAGTGTCCATATTTTCTTTCAATGGACGTTATAGTACAATAATATTACAAGCGTCGTGTGATTATTTCAATATTCTAACAAGATAGTGAATCTCTTGTTAGAACCTTCCAGGGAGTTTTTGTGGCATCTCAGAATTTCATACTCTGTGGTATTATTTTCCATTCACTTAACTTATGCACAATAAACTAACTATATTACGTAAAACACCACCAAATCTACAAAATATAGATTTAAATAACACAAGATTATGGATAAAACATAAAATCCACTACATGATAGACTACGCAATTCGTATTTAGGAGACGCCATTTAAAAAAAAAGTTGAAAATACTCACTTTGAAGTAATATATAAATCTTACAAATTATTAATTTTATACATAATTTCCTTTTAACTGAAATATCACAATTAGTATATTTGTTTGGACTTTTACCTGCCGCTACATTCCACCATCGTACTACCCGCCTGAAACTTAAATTTCATCCACACCACCTCTATGAGTAGAGGTCTTACACGGTGAGGTTTTCAAGGTCGTTTCTGCCTCGTACTGCGACCCTGTGGAATCGACTCCCAGCGGCAGTGTTTCCAAGTAACTATGAATTGCAAACTTTCAAGAAGCGAACGTACACTTTTTTTAAAGGCCGGCAACGCACTTGTGACTCCCCGGTGTTGCAAGTGTCTATGGACAGCGGTGATCACATACCATCGGGTGACCCGTCTGTTCGTTTGCCCCCTATAATATAAAAAAGTATAAACAATTTAACTTAAATTAAGTAAAATTTCTTAATGAAAATCTGAACAAAAATATTATTCATAAAATAAAATTAATTGCAAAATATCTGTAGGTAATGGAACGTTTTTGAACAATGAGATGGAATTCCACGAACTAGTGGGCGCCCAGTGGTCGAAATTCGACAATAGTTAATTGATTTTTTAAAGTTTGAACTTTATTAGAGTTTTTTTGTCAAAGGTTATAATTCTATAATCAAAGGTTTTTATCATGGCTACTCAGTTATTGGCCATGATCTTTAATTATATAAACATTTAAAAAAATCTATGTGTAAATGAAAATGAAAATTAATTATAAATTTGAAACAAAAACCACGTGGTAAAGCTCAGATTCTAAACAAACATAACTTTACGAAAATAAATAAATTTATCGCAACCCATGACACAATTTTCAATTAATTTTACACGACACCATAGGGTGGTATTTTTGGGTGAGAATTAAATGTAGTCTGTTCATTGAGAAATAGTGATATGCCCAGTATCATCGTTTGGAAAAGTAATGGATGCACAATACAATCAAATGGTGGATCCAAGACAAAGACGTTTTTAATACTGCCATTAGCTTTTGAAAATAAATTCTTTTTTGTTGATATATGAGGTTGAATTGCAACATTGTAACCGCGGAGGTCTAAGTCATGGATTATTCTTATGAACAAAATTCTCATTTTGATTACACAAAGTATTATTTGGCTCATTTTTTGTTAATTCATTATTTGAAGTGTGTTCGCCATAAAAAATAATAAACATTACAATAATAGTTATATTTTATAATATCATTGTTGAATGTAAGATGAAAAATGGTAATTAGAACGTAAGAGTTAAAAAATACACATAGTTGAGCATAGCAACCTCCCTCTTCACAACCTTTTTGAAATTCGTATTTATTGACGGCTGTCAAAATGTTTTTTTTTATTTGCATGTGTGTATATGTTGTGTAAAATTCGAGTAGTAGTGTGAGTAGTGCATATTTTAATTAATTTAATGTACTTCTAATGCATTTTATATAAAATAAACAGCTTTCTGCACTTCTCTGCCATATAAACTATAACTATGCCAAATTTCAAGTTCACCCGTTGATGGGAAATAGGTTAAAAAGGGGTACACTTTTTTTGCTTCACGTATATAGATACTATTCTGAGTTAGGGAACGCACCCAAGCCACGTAACTGGTTCTGGCGGTTTGATAAGTGGTAGAGCCACGCTGAAGTTATTACTGGTTTGGAAAAAAAAAATTGTTTTGTAAGTTATCGTAACGTTACAAGTTGCTATATAATTTTGTTCTATTTTATAACTTTTGGGCTACAGTGCTAAATTAAGTAACAGTGGTTGCATTGCTGCGTTTCGATCGGTCAGTGAGAATGCCGGAGGCCCACTTCTCTCTCCTCTCCTTCCTCTCACTACACATCCCTTCTCCATCTCTACCCTCCCTTCCGCCTCCCCCAAGACTAGCAACGCACTTGCGACTCCCTAGGTGTTGCTAGTGTCTATGGAGGGCGGTGATGACTTAACATCAGGTGACCCACCTGTTCGTTTACTTCCTATGATATAAAAAAAAGTTGCCACTATGCAGTTCCGTCGTGCTAAAAATAGTATACACAACTTAGCCAGTAAAAAAAATCACGGATCACATTCAAATGTGATTTGAGACTATTTCACTGGCCTAGGTACATATGTATTACACTATTTTCACTGTTTATTATAGACGGGCTTTATTGTCATTTCTTTTTTGGGTAAGTTTCGAAAGTTGTAAGTAGGTCCATATTTTTTTGTATTTCGAGAAGTGGATAACTTTACACCTAGTTTACACCTAGTACTTGTGACATCACTTAAGATATAAAATATCGCACCCCCGGTGCGACACTGTCATTTATGCAAAAATGCAACTTTTCAGGAGAAGCATTTAAAAGTTTGACATCGTAAAAAATTATGATATTTCAAGATTTAGACAGGGTAAATAGGTTATACTACAGCGTCAACTTTTAACTTACTTTTGAAAGAATAATAATCACATAATATTGTAAAAATAATGTTATAAAAATATTTTAAACCTGTCAAAACCCTCATAAGTGACGTCGTGGCACTAACGATAAATAATAACCGTAATTATGTAACACTGAATTGAAAAATCAAGAACAAATGGTTTACTAAGTTTTATTTTAAATCGCAATTAATCTTTTTTTAATTCTGCTCAAGCGCTTCTTGGTGACTCTTGTAATTGGCATATTCAACAAGGGTCATTGTAGTTACGAAACTAATCTTTAAAAAATATTTAAATATCGGGGAAATAAGGTCACAACTGTATCTCAGGTTACTATTGCTCCAGAATCAAAAAAATATTATGTCACAATTACCCTAGTAATGATGTTGCTCCAAGCGTCACCTGATTCACACCAAAACGGCAAAGGCATTCAATTCCTCACACGGAAATTATGCATACTACGTAATTATCGCGGGGTGGTAGGGTTTTACAGCCCGACTGGGTCGCAACCACCATGTACATGGCGAAAAAGGCCGTCATAGTGACTCGCTTTTGCGCGTCGCGTTTCGGGATCAGCCTGTACATATCCAGTGACTTTCGTCATTATGGCCGGCATGACAGCGGCGACTGACGATGGATAATCTGTCTCTTGGTGGTCGCCACTGTTTTTGGATTGTACTATGCTTACCATCAGGCATAGTGGAGTCACTTTGTCGTGCTTCAATAAAAAAAAAAAACAAGTAAAGGGGTGCTTTAGGACAATTATTAACATATTTAACTCATTTTTGCATAAGTGACAGTGTCGCAACGGGTGACCGATATGTACTCTGGTGACGTACCTGTTGTCTAATCGAGGTGTCGAGCCGCTCTATTCTGGATAGTGTACGTCCAAGGCGCTGGTTGTGTTAACTTCGAGTCCAGGACGATTACTAGGGTATGTTTACTCGCGAATATATGTTTTGGGGTTGATTAAACCGCCAGGAGAAAAATCGTGATTTCCGTGTAAGATTACTCACAAGACGGTTTGCGGACTGTTGCTTATTTAGACTTGACGCGGTGGCGCGGGTGTTCGCGCGCGTGCCCCAATAGGCGTGAAGCTAGGTTCGTCAACCACATTCTGTTTAGAAACCTTAAAAGATTATGCTCCGGTGTTTATCACAACACATAATATACCGGAGCCATAAAAAAAAGGAAGAAGAACTATTCTTATTACAGCGAGTACGTAACATGTACTATTTTAAAATATTCAGAACGATAACCAGCGAAAATCAAGAGATATTTAGATTGATTGATTCCCACATATTGAAAACAGTTTTATTCAACCTACTCTTAAATTATAATTCCAATCTAAAAAGTGCATTTATGTATTGTTTTTACATTCGAATAGCGTTTAATTTTGACGTGAGAACGTTAAATCAATGAACGCCGGCTATACGCACGAAAAAGCATGACTCATTGTCACGTTCCGCCTGTGTCGAGCGTGCAATCAAAAGAACGGAACAAGTGGTAGAGAGGCGTCATAAGCCTATCGTAATTTAATTCATAAAAGTATGCAACTTTTCATCAGATCTCATACGACGTTATTATAACGTTACGAGTTTACGGTATTAGGTACGATAAAATGAGGGTTTGTTATTTTATTAAATTATATGACACTTGTCCAAATACCGTAAGTCTACAAACCAAGACAATTAGTAATCGATAATACAGTAGCTGTAAACCCTTCCCAATATCTTACTTATTAACAAGATTTCTGTTCGCGACTGTATTACTTACCGTGGTGAGTATTTTTAAATTTATAATTGAATTATAAATATGCAGTTATCGAATAACTGTAAAATAATATAGCATCGGTTTTTTTAATATATAAAATACTATCCCTTCAAAATGTCACAAGGAAAAAAAGTGAGGCTCTGAAATTCGTTCCTACTCGGCCTAATAGGATTTCTATTAGGTATGAACGTGAATATATAATAAATTTTTTTCTATCACGTTTATTTGTCAAGAAATGGGCTTCTAATGAACAGTCGTATCTGAAATGCAGGTTTTTTGGGAGTAATTTTTCGAATTGAACAAATTTACAAAAAAATATTAAATGCAGCGATTTATATAGCAGAATAATTGCTTCTTTTTAAAATAAAATAAATCTCCTTAACCAATTCTGTGCCAACCTTAAAAGTTATAGTATATTTTATGTGTATTTTAAGCTATGTTTTGATAAAAAAAAAGAAAAAAAAATGACAAGTTACTAAAATTTTGTTTTGAAAAATTTATGTTCGGTTTTGACCTTAAATTTTTTTTTTCAAATTTTGTTTTATTTACAAAAAAAGGCAATTACTGTTCTATATAAATCGCTGCGTTTAATATTTTATTGTAAATTTGTTCAATTCGAAAAACTACTTCAAAAAAATCTAAATTTCAGATGTGACTGTTCTTTACGTTCTTTCGTTGTCCGCTTCACGAGAAATGCCCCAATTGTGAAATGGAGGCCAATTGCAATATGATATATGGCACCTTGATACCTTGGTTATTGATTTCAACGACAAAAATGAGATCCAAATGGGTGCCAAGTACAACGGTCAGTCCTGAAATGTACACATACAGCATAAAATATTATATAACAACTTAAAATATCATTTCGCCTTACGATTGTAAGATGATATATTGAAGCCTAAGGCCTGACTTGACTCGAGTATACGGCTTGATGACAATCATTGCCTTGTTTAATATGCAATCTATGTTATATCATCAATCTCAAGATAGTCTCGTAGTTATTTTTTAAATACGGACAGGTAGGGCACCCTGATGTTAAGTGATCACCACTGTCCATAGACACTTGCAAACACTTTTGGGGTGTAAGGGGTGTCGAGTAACATCTTAAGACTTGAGACACCTAAGCCAACCTCACCTGCACGTGGTGCACCCTGCTGATCAACGAACGAGGCAATGGCGATAGCGGGGTGGTAGGGTTTTACAGCCCGACTGGGTCGCAACCACCATGTACATGGCGAAAAAGCCCGTCATAGTGACTCGCTTTTGCGCGTCGCGTTTCGGGATCAGCCCTTGCATATCCAGTACCGGGTGACATTCGTCATTATGGCCGGCATGACAGCGGCGACCGACGATGGATGATCTGTCTCTCGGTGGTCGCCACTGTTTTTGGATTGTACTATGCTTACCATCAGGTATAGTGCAGTCACTTTATCGTGCTACAATAAAAAAAAGGGGAGTCGCAAGTGCGTTGCCAGATTGTGTTTGGAGGAGGAGGGAATCAAGAAGGGGACAGCGAGGAGGAGGGGAGACGGTCTTCCGTCGCTTTCACTGACCGAACGAAACGTAACAATGTCACTTTTCTGTGTGTCGGATGGTACTACCCCGGATGAGCCGACCCGTTCATGCTGAAACCAGTAATAGCTTCAGCGTGGTTCTACCACCTATAAATTATTCATTTATAAATAAATAAAAAAAATGGTTTAAATAATTATATTTAATTTGAAACTTTGCCTCTAAATCCGCATCGTTAACACTAAAGTAAACATAATTCATGGAATTCGCAAACTCACATTCAGATAAAAAATTATTTATGTTTTTTAACATAAATATAGTAAGAAAATTAGAAAGTCAGTAATTTATTAAATAATTCCACTACTTGTACGTATCTTCGGGCGGAATGCTATGAATTGGATTTAACTAACATCCCGATGAATTAGAAATTTAGAATATAGGCAAAAAATAGGGTTAAAAAGTATTAATTCAAATTTAAACTATGATCTGATAAAACTAACCGTAATAAATTACCTTGTGACTTTTTGTGGATACGCACAAAACTAAAAAACTAAGTCATTATTGTTTTTTTTTTTTAAGTTATACTTCTTTTGGCGCGTTAGGAAATGATGAGAGTAAATTTTACGATGCGCACACACCGTCACGAAAAACAGTCACCCTGAAGTTAGCTATAGTAAACATTTTGTTTCTTTGTGTTTGTATTAAAACTTTCAATGTATTACATACTTTTTTCTATTGTTACTGTCGTTTTTTCTACAAACGTAGAATAAGGCGGAAGATAACATTTTTGAAAAGATTTTTATCTTGTTAAGCCAAAAAAGTATAACTTCAAACGCGTGTACATAAGTACATATATTTTTCAATACTAGCGGGCTCGGCGGACGTTATCCCGCCCTGATAATAAAGAAAACCTTGACGCATTATATACCTAAACCTTCCTTATGAATCACTTCATCTATTGGTGAAAACTGCATGAAAATTCGTTCACAGTGTGGCTGTTCCCAGGCGGGACACTCGATTAAAGTGTACTGCGCGGTGTTTTCCGCACAGCCACAGTAATGTCACCCTGGTAACGGCTCCCGGCCTATATGACACTGGTAGCTCTCAAAGCAACGGTCTCCTGAGAGCACCTGTGTCAGCCGGAAGCTTAGGGCGCCATACCGCCTGGACTAATCAACCTTACCTAACCTATTTTTTTATATCATCTAGGAGCGAACGAACATACGGGTCACCTTTTATTAAGCGATCACCGCCGTCCATAGACAATAGCAACCCCAGAGGAGTCGCGAGTGCGTTGCCAGTCTGTGTTTGGGAATGGAGAGAAAGGAAAGGGGGAAGGGAGAGGAGAGGGGAAGGGAGATGGGTCTCCGGCGCTCTCACTGACCGAACGAAACGCAACAATGCAAGCACTGTTACTTCACGTCGATTTTCTGCTGGATACCCTGGGTGAGCCGACCCATTCATGCTGAAATCAATAATAGATTCAGGCTCTACCACCTACTAACCTAACTGTAAAGCGAGTAATAAAATAACAATATTAGATTAATGAACAGTAATAAACAAACCGCATACAAATCTAACGAATTATAATTGTTTCAGATAACAACAAGATAAAGAAAATTATTCTCGTAAGTATTTTAATTATTTTATACAATTATACGATTACAACGCTCTACTAGACAGATCAAGTCAAAAATACTTTATTCAGTTTAGGCCTAATAAGGCAAACTACCACCTGTTCGGAAAACAACCCAGTCATCGAGAAGAACCGGTAAAAAATTCGATCGGGTATATCTTTTTAACATATACATTTTCAATACATTAAATAATCGTTTTTAGTGGATGCACAGAGAGGAGCCAATTCAAGATATCACCATCGTTCACATATTGATCCACTCTATAATAGCCTTTTGACACCAAAACCCAAACGTGACGCTTAAAACTTACTATTCGGCAAATCGGTAACATGCTTTGGGACTATATTGTAAAACCTAACACTATTACCTAAAAAACTATTACTGGTTTTGCTAAGTCTGAAACATACGACGACCAGTTTTTCTGTCGTCGTTCGTCGGTTTTCTGTGAGAGGGTGATACTACCTCGAGCGATAGTTAAATAATACAAAATGATGGAGGAAAAAAACACTACATGGCAGACTAAGATTCCGCCAAAATCGCTATTGAAAAGTAATATAAATGTAATGTTTTTTGGGTAATGACTGAGGACGATTAGACGCCGTGAGGGTTTCCACCCATACGTGGTTGATATTCCCGTAATTCGTACGAAGCGATTTGCTTCCACATTCATTACACGTACAGATAAGGAGTGGAACTCACTCCCGACATCTTATAACTTGGGAGTCTTTATGTGAATAGGCACCTATAGCAGATAGCTGACTGTATAGAAAGTAATTTAATTTCAAGACTTTAACTTAACTCATTCAGTATTTTTAATTAGGTAAATAATTATCAAGCAAGGACGTAAGGTTTTTTTCTTATGTCATATAGGAGGCAAACGAATATGCGGGTCACCTGTTGTTAAGCGATCACCGCCGTTCATAGATACTAGCAACCCCAGAGGAGTCGCAAGTGCGTTGCCAGCCTGTGTTTGGGGGAGAGGAGAGGGGAGGTGTGGGGATATGGGTCTCCGGCACTCTCACTAACCGTACGAAACGCAACATTGCAAGCACTGTTGTCACGTCGGTTGTCTGTGAGAGGGTGGTGCTACCCCGGACGAGCCGGTCCGTTCAGGCTGAAACCAATAATAGCTTCAGCGTGGCTCTACCACTACAAGATTAGGCCAATCATATAACGGCGAGTAACAGTATTACAATTGTAAGGAAATCTATGCTAAACTGTCACCAGGAAGCTTCAATATGCAGTTACATTATTGTCAAGGACTTGTATATATGACATACTTATGTATACACTTAAGTTACATAAATATTGACGTAGTTGACGGATGCTGTGGAAGATGTTCTATCAACTGAAACCAAGATCGCAAATGGTTTTTTTTGTGACGTGGAAAATCCACCGCGTCATCGGTTGACCTCAAACATAATGCGTTGTTTAACAAAGCCTGTAGTAGAGTGATAGCTTTATTTACTGTTATCGGAAATTTACGAAGCCATCGTAATTATTAATAAATACTTACGTATAATATACTTGAAAGTAAGTCATTTTAATTGTGTTTAGAGATACACATTTTGATAGGTGGTAGAGCCACGCTGAAGCTATTACTGGTTTCAGCTTGAATGGGTCGGCTCGTCCGGGATAGTTCCACCCCTGTCACAGAAAACCGACGTGAAATAACAGTGCTTGCATTGTTGTGTTTCATTCGGTCAGTGAGAGTGCCGGAGGCCCACCTCCCTTCCTCTTTCCTTCTTTCCCTTTCCTTCTCTTTCCCTTCTCCCATATACAGGTTGGCAACGCACTTGCGACTTCCCTGATGTCGCTAGTGTTTATGGAAGGTGGTGTTAACTTAACATCACGTGACCCATCAGTTTGTTTGCCTCCTTTGATATAAAAAAAAATTTGTCAGAATCTTACTTGATAACTTTTGATGTAACAAATTTTGTTATAAAAGTACATCTCTGGCATAGGCATATATTATTTTAAAAATGGCTTTTCAGTTAAAGATGGCGTTTCTTTGCGAAAATTTAATATTAAATATCATAGTGGATGTTACTTTGCACTTCAGCTTGGAATTGATTGACCAATACTACATTTCATTGCCACAAAAAGCATTCTTTACTAGAAAAAATGAAAGAATTCAACCGCCGCCAGGTTCAACCAAGGAACACGGTTTTAATTATTATTTTTTTTAGTAAAAAATGCTTTTTCTTGCAGTAACACATAGAAGTGGTTAATCAATTCCAGGCGGAATCGTAAAGTAACATCCACTATAACATTTAAAAGAGGCTGTTACCAGCAATTTTTTCCGCGTGGAATTTATCACAATTTCTTATTGAATCCAATTAAGGGCTTTAGATGCATGCAATCAAACTATATTTCATGAAACACCACCAATATTATAAACTACATAGCTAAATAACACAAGATTATGAGTTTATGCTAATATTATAAAGAGGTAAAGTTTGTGAGTTTGTGACGTTGTAGGGGGTAATCTCAGGAACTACTGGTCAGATTTGAAAGATTGTTGCAGTGTTAGATAGCTCATTTAACGAGAACGGTTATTTTAGCTATATATTATCACGCTAATCCAAATAGGAGTGGAACACCAATAGAATGTTTCAAAATCGGGATTCTTTTCCTCTTGAGAGCATCTGCTGCGTGTTAGCATTAGCCCACTACTCCATGCTAACTATTCCACGCGAACGAAGTCGCAAACAGAAGCTAGTAAAATATAAAATACACTACATGACATTCGAAGATCCTGCCAAAAATTCCAAATTACTATTTAAAGTCTTAGTAAGTACAGACCAAGGTGGTCGATGCCTTGCAAAGTTAGTTACGACTCACAAGAGTATCATATAACCATATTATGCAATTAAAAAGGCATATAAAGACACAACAATTGCAATACTCAAGCCCTTATTTGCTTATAACCGGCGAGTTTTAAAAACCGGATTTGAGACAGAATAGTAGTTTTAAACAGTTTATGCCGTATTTAGAGACCGAAGCACTTAAAGGACACGTTCAATTTAAGCGACATCTAGGTCATTTTAACTGCTTCATTATGCGTGTTAATCACTTAGTACCAGGACGACCGATCCTAGCTCGGTACTTTAAAATAGATTTTTAAATTAAAATAAACCGTTAGGTTTGCCTCACAAAATTAGCATTTTTTACCCAAAATAAATAAATAGATCTCTTTTGCTATCACTCGGATTCGAACTCGGGTTTGACGGATTTTCGAAGCAGCCAATTTCCATCTGAGTTATTTTTGTTTTGACAGAGGCAGCGTAATTTACCTTTATATTCTAGCTATATTTTGTCATTACCTGAAACCTCAGATAAAAAAAATATAAATGAAATCTAGCTAAATCGATTTATCATCCCCGAAACTACCTATATACTAAGTTTCACGGAAATAGATGACGCCGTTTCCGAGATCCTAAATATATTATAATATAAAAATATACAAGAATTACTCGTTTAAAGGTATTAGATTAAATACCGCTTTGGAATAAATTAACGTATAGTCCGTGTCAATCTTTTTAACCGCTCTGAATATAGCCGTAAGGGACCGTTCAAATATTAGATACGTAAGGAAAAATCGTGTAATTTCTGACTATCCCTTCCCTACGGTGTCAGCAAAAGTAAGCAATGCTCTTACCTTCCCGATGTTTGTGTAAAGTATTTTTAATTTATCTTAGTTTTCTTATTCTGTCATTGGTAACAGTTAACAAGTCTAGAAATAATGAGTTTATCTATACTAATAGTATAAAGAGGTAAACTTTGTGAATTTGTGAGTTTGTGACGTTGTAGGAGGTAATCTCAGAAACTACTGGTTCGTTTTGAAACATTATTTTAGTGTTATATAGCTCATTTAACGAGGAAGGTTATAGGGTATACATCATCGTGCTAATACCAATAGGAGCGGAGCACCAATGAAAAATAAATCAAAATCGGGTTTATTTCTCTTGAGAGCTTCCACTGCGTGTTAGCTTTAGCCCAAAGTAACTATTCCACGCGGAATTTTTGGCGGGATTTTAGTCTGTTATGTAGTGGTTTTATATTTTATTCATAATCTTGTGTCATTTGACTGTATATTGTGTAAATTTGGTGATGTTTTACGTAATATAGTTAGTTTATTGTGCATAAGTGAAGTGAATGGAAAATAATACCACGGAGCATGAAATTCTGAGATGCCACAAAAACTCCCCGGAAGGTTTTAGCAAGGGATCCACCATCTTGTTAGAATACTGATTCACACTATGCTTAATATTGAAATGATCGCACGACGCTGGTGATATTATTGACTACGTGACAATGGCAGTAATAATCGGAAAGATTGATTGCCAAAAATAAAGTTAAAAAAAAAAAACAATACCACGGGAACGAAGTCGCGGGCAGAGATTAACGAATTATTTAAATTTCATAATGTATACATTTTAATTACTAACACGAGCCTGGTACTATATTAAAAAATGCAGAAGAAATAGCTATCAGGTAATGAATATTAAAACTGTACCTAACTGAACAAGTTCTCACCAAAAATTAGCAAGTTTACTTCTCATGCATGCTAACTATGAATAATTTAACTTACCAGTATCTTTAATTAGGCATTTAAACATATTCTGTATAATTAACTTTTATGTATTAAAGAATATAAAAAAATCAAATCAAGATAACTAATCTGCAAAGATTAATTATATTCATAGGAATAAAAAAAGAGACATCACGGGTCGCCTGGCAACACATGTGAAACACATGTGTAACGTAGTAAACAACAATGTATACACAATAAGTATGCGAGGTCAATGCGGCAAGAGAGATTGCACACAGTCGTTTGCGCATGGCATCGCGTCGTCACGTCTCACACTCTCGCCACACCAACAATAAGATCTACCCTCACCAATAGATGTTTCACATACACAGAAACATAAACAGAAATGTAAAATGGTTCCCAAGTTTAATATTATGGATATATGCCTTGGTTGTTGAATTCAACGACAAAAGAAGTAAGACTGAAATGGATACCAAGTTCAATAGTCTATCCTGAAGTGTATTTATAACAACATAAAATATGTTATAATAACTTTAAATATCTTTTTTTTTCGAAATGACTAAGCTATTGACCCAGCAAGGTTTTAACAACTTCACCGGACTACTAAGGCGAACGATTAAGGCACTCAGTCAATTTAATTTTGGCAACCAGCTCAACGGTGCACTGCACACCTCGGCTTAGCAGTTGCCTGTTGCATGCAAAATCGCGACCTATCTTAGCTAACCTAGCTAACTATTCATATATGTATGAGTTGTTGAAACGTATATGTGTACCAAGCATACATATCTCAACAACTCCTCCATATATTTATTATCGGAAAATTGAGAGTTTTTCAGATCGATAAGGGAAAAAAGTAGACCCTTCCACTTTCATGTGTAAGCGTGTAGGCGTGAACGTGTGTGGGGGTGATCGTGTAGTGTTGTAGCAGTGTTGTATATTTGTGTGTCACCGTATCGCGCAAGCAACGCACTCAAGGGCTCCCTACCGAGGCCCTGACCCTTCTCCGGCGGCTAACCGAGGGATCGAACCTAGGCTTGAGCCGCTGCCGTGGGATGCCTAATCGGGTACTTTAAATATCATTTCCGGTTATAACATAGGATAATATGTTGAAGCCTAAGATCTGACTTGGCTAATTCGAATATACGAGCATCTTCTCACATGGCTCCTCCTTGGCCCGGCTGATAGCGGTCTGCAGGGCTTTACTGCAATCTGCTCCTTTGACATAAAAAAAATTGAGCCGTCACGGGACACCTGGCAAATGTGAAACATCGAAATTGTTTTATATAAGTTATATGCATAAAAGAACCGATTACGACAGGAATCAGCTATGGCATAATGAAAAGATAAAGCATTACAAATTTGATCCATAAAATAATGACTGTTTATTTATTTTATTCCATAAATATTCATTTTTATTAAATGTAAATATTCAACTAGGTGAAGGCGCGGTGTTTTTGGCGGCATTTAATAAAGAGCGATAGGTCGTCGGCGCGTACCGAGTAACACCAGTAGAACGCGTGGGGGATAAAACAGCTTGAATCTTATGTTTATGCAGATAGGGTTGCAAATGTTTTTGAGTATTTCGTTAACAGTGCAAAATTCGTGTTTCGCGTCGCCACGCCACCAATCAGGTTTACCCTCTGCCTATAGATGTTTCACATCAAAATAAGATTACTTTTAGCAATTCGACCGCCATGACTAAGTTTTGAATTGAATAGATCATTACAAAGGTAATTTGAATCTACAGTCTGTGTTTTTTATGGACTGTTGGTTTATAACTTTTTGTTTCATATTTTTTTCCAACAGGTCATTTCAATTATATCTAAGACGTTTGCGAATCTTGAAACAAAAAAGAAATGCGATGTTTTTTGTTCTAATAACAAATTAACAATATAAGTTTCCTGATATTAGCTCTGTTTTCATAAAAACTAGATTTCTTCAAATAATCTATACTAATATTATAAAGAGGTAAAGTTTGTGAGTTTGTGACGTTGTGACGTTGTAGGGGTTATCTCAGGAAGTACTGAGTCCGATTTGAATAATTCTTTCAGTGTTATATAGCCCATTCATCGAGAATGGTTATAGGCTATATATCATCACGCTAAGACCAAAAGAAGCGGAGCACAGATGAAAAATGTTTTAAAATCGGGATGTTTTTTTCTTTTTGAGAACGCGAACGAAGTCGCGGGCAGAGGCTAGTACATATATATTTTTGAAGTGAAAACTTCTTTATACGCGTTGAATGGTATTTTTGGTAGAAGTTTTTTTTATGTCATGGGTGGCAAATGAACATGCGGCCCACCTTGTGTTAAGCGTTCACCGCCGTTCATAGACGCTAGCA
Organism: Antheraea mylitta; assembly: GCA_014332785.1. Taxonomy (NCBI): domain Eukaryota; kingdom Metazoa; phylum Arthropoda; class Insecta; order Lepidoptera; family Saturniidae; genus Antheraea; species Antheraea mylitta. The sequence goes on along the minus strand of JACEII010000105.1, from coordinate 145,883 downwards.
ACACCAGGGGAGTCGCAAGTGCGTTGCTAGCCTGTGTTTGGGGGTAGAGAGTAGGGGGGAGAGGGAGAGAAGGTGGTTATCCGGCGCTCTCAGTGACCGAACAAAACGCAAAAATGCAAGCATTGTTAGTTCACGTCGGTGTTTCTGTAGGTCGCGTGGTAGTACTCCGGACGAGACGACCCATTCATGCTGAAACCAGTAATAGTTTCAGCGTGGCTCTACCACCTACAAAATAGATAAATTTATAATTTCGCGTCATGGCATGCTACGTCAACATGACCGGCCGTATTACGCTTGCGTGACTTGCGTTAAGCGACACGTAGTACAGGAGCTTGTGTACATGTAATATATATATTTTGCAGCTCATCATACGTTTTATTAATTAATAGACTTTATAAAAATGTATATAATTAATGCCCCGAGTGCCAATATATATGAAAACCACACTAATGTTAATAATTTCAATAAAAACAATCTGAAATTTATATATTGTCATTCACACTATAATTGCAATATGCAATATAGAGCCCTCTTGTTGGGAAAGTTTGGCAGCACAACGGCCAGAATGGCGCAGGATAGTAAACAGCCAAGTACGCGATTTCGAGGCTCAGCGTAAAGCTGACCTTGATACCAAACGCGACCAGTTTAAGGCTCGCCCTCTGCTGCCATATCATTTTGAGAACGGCGTAAACACGTGTCCTCAATGTTCACGAAGTTTCGCCGCGAAGATAGGCATACCAGCGCCATTAATAAGTTTAGGGGTCAAAATGGTCGCCATGGCCGAAAGCGGTCGGACCAATCATCAACATCAATATGAAAATTCAAAGGAGAACACCTTTATTCAATTCTTTTGAGTTTTAAATTCTGTCGACAGTCCTTATGATTGTCTCGAATATATATTTTTTTCAATTTATAATACTTCAAAATCATAAATATTTTATTCAAGTCCACCCTTGAGTAGGTTCTTATGAACTTATGAATGTCAAAGTTGCTACCGATTCGGACAAATAACCCAATCATCGAGAATAACTGATAAGAGACTCGATTAGGTTGGTTTTAGTGGTGCTAGAGCCATGTTGAAGCCATAACTGGTTCCAAGGAGTTTTTGGCGGGATTTAAGTCTGTCATGTAGTGGATTTTATATTTTATTCATAATCTTGTGTTATTTGACTCTATATTTTGTAAATTTGGTGATACTTAACGTAATATAGTTAGTTTATTGTGCATAAGTGAAGTATATAATACCACGGAGCATGAAATCTGAGATACGGCAAAAACTCCTTGGAAGGTTATAGCAAGAGAGCCACCATCTTGTTAGAATATTGAAATAATCACACGACGTATGTAATATTATTAACTACAGGACAATGGCAGTAATAATCTGAAAGATTGGTTGTCAAAAATAAGAAAAAAAGAAAAAAAAACTGGTTTCAACATGAATGGGTTGGCTCTTCCGAGGTAGTATCACCCGACACACAGAAACACCGACGTGAAGTAACAGTGCTTGCATTTTTACGTTTCGTACGTTCAGTGACAACGCCGGAGGCCCACTTCCCTTGCCCCTGTTCCTTCTCCTGCACACTCCACATACCAAGGATGGTAACGCACTTGCGACTCCTCTAGTCTTGCTAGTATTTATGGTTGGAGGTTATCATCACAGATAACCCATATATTCGTTAGCCTCTTTTGATACATAAAATAAATCCATCAAACATAATCTCAATACAAAATATTAATATTATTTATTATATTCATGTTTTATTCAATTTGGTTAATTTGATAAAATATTTATTTTCCGCTTTTTGGTGCCTTATTTTTATGCCTTTGATTAACATTGAAGTCGGTAAATTATTTTTCTTTGAAAATTTACTTTTATGCATATAACTTATACAAAACAATTTTGATGTTTCACATCTACCAGGCGTTCCGCGACAGCTCAATTTTTCTACACTGTAGCACAGAATAATTAGCATTAACTTTATTACTCACACTTGACATTGGCGAAATTGCCTACATAGGCAGATGCCATACCTAAAGTAAAAATAAAGATTAAACTATGCCCACTGAAGCAGCGTTCTTATGTGCGGGAATCACGCCCACAAAAAAAGCAAAGAATGAAAAAATAATTACGCAGATGTGTCTATATAACTAGTTATTATTATTTATGATATATGCGTAACTATATCTAATTACAGTGATTTTTCCGAAGGTTATCTCGTATTAATCATGTTCGCAAAAAACAGACACGCCTCAGCAATATTATGTGTTGCTGCCGACACACAATTATGTTAATTTCATTTAAGGAATTTAACTTACAAAAGTTTAATTTAAAAAAGTGGGTGTGTGCGTATGACCACGTGATAAAAGTGAAAGTAATCTATACATAATATTATATAGAGGTAAAGTTTATGAGTTTGTGACGTTGTAGGGGATAATCTAAGGAACTACTAATCCGATTTCAAATACTCTTTCAGTGTTATATAGCTCATTAATTGTGAAAGGTTATAGGTTATATATCATCACGCCATGACCAATAGGAGCGGAGCACCAATGAAAAATGTATTACTCTTGAGAGCTTCCGCTGCGTGTTAGCGTTACCCGAAGTAACTATTTCTAGCGGACGAAGTCGCGGGCAGAGTCTAGTTAGGAAATATACTCAAACTAAACATTGCCAAAAATACTAGACTTTATAATCAGCAACGTTGAAAGAAATTGTTTTTAATATCAGAAACATGGTCATAACCTTGTCTTGTCCCACTGTAAAAAACGCTGGATGTAAAAAAAAGTACGCGTAGTTTGTAGCTTCTACAATATTTAGATTGCCAGTAGCACAATCAAACAATAGTACCTGAGCGACCGAGCCTAGCTCGGTTCTTAAAAAAACATTTTTAAATTAAAATAATCTGTTAGGTTTGCTTCCCAAAATTAGCATATTTTTACAATATATATACATATATTTGGTGTAGTACACTAGTTTTGGTGTAATTTATAAAATACGATCAAATTTTTGAAAAATTGAACTTTGATCTTGAATAACTTTTGAACGCGTGAACGAATCAAAAAATGTTATCAGACCTTCTTTGTAGAGCGGTCAATTCTCTATGAAGATTGAAACAGTGATTTATAAGTCAATCAGTCGTTTGAAAGTCGTTTCATTTACACTCAAACGAAACTTTTGAGCCTGTTTGAAAAAACAAAGAATTTTTCATATATATATATATATATCTTCTGCTGTCTCTCGGATTCGAACTAAAGTTAGACGACTTTTCGAAGCAGCCGATTTCCGTCTGAGCTATTTTTGTTTTGACAGCGGCGGCGATGTTTACCTTTATATTTTTTCATTGCCTGAAAACTCTGATAAAATTTTCTATGAATGAAATCTAGCTAGATCGATTCACCTATCCTCCCCTCCCCTCCCACGCCCTTTCTCTCCATTACCCTAAACACAGACTGGCAACGCACTTGCGACTCTGCTAGTGTCTATGAACGGCGGTGATCGCTTAACAACAGGTGACCCGCATGTTAGTTTGCCTCCTATATGATGTAAAAAAAAATCGTCCCCGAAACCACCTACATACTAAGTTTCACTGGCTAACACCGTTTCGGAAATCTTGAATATATAATAATATAAAAATATACAATAATTGTTCGTTTTAAGATATGAGATTTAATTTTTAAAATATGTCTTAAATCTTGACACCGAATAAAGAAATCTTGTGTGCGGCCAACGGAAAGTAATTTTATAATTAATTATATCAATTAATCAGCAGTATGTTGACTTTCTAAACTAAAAGAGTCCAGTAAAAAGTTTTCTGTTCGTTGCCGAATTTTAATAGTTAATAATTAAGAGGAACATGTTACGGTTTTTTGCGATTTCTTTTCATAAACTATATACAAAAATCTAGTATATTTAAACAATAGAACGGTACTTCTTTACCCCAGTTGTTTGTAATTTCTAGTTTTAAAACAAAATTCAAGTCGTTCTAGTTTTAAGTAAGTAGAATTTCTATAAATATTGATACTTTCGTCTGGGGGTAAATTTCGCTCCCGCACATCAGACTAAGCCCCCCTCGGCAGCGGCTCTAGCCTAAGTCCGTTCCCTTCGCATGAGGCCCTTGAGTACACTGCTCGCGCGATACAGTGACACAAAAATTTACATCGCTGCTACAACATTACACTATCACCCCTACACACATGCTTACACGCTTACATATAAGAGTCGAAGGGTTATATTTTGTCCCTTATCGAACTGAAATAGAAAAATTATCCTACACAAAATACATATAAGAGTTGTCGAGGTATGTATGCTTGATACACATATATGTTTCAATAACCCATATAAGTATGAATATGTAGCTTAACTTAGGTTGCGAGTTGCATGTATCAGGCAACAGCCCAAGCCGAGGTGTGCCGTGCACCCTTGAGCTAGGTGCCCAAATAAAATAGGTTGAGTGCCGCAAGCGCTCGCTTAAGTAGTCCGGTGAAGCTGTTAAGACCTTAGTAGGTCGATACCGTAGTCAGTTCAAAAAAATACTAACACTTTCCGCTCTCATCACTTGTCAGGAAAGTTCATACTCACCTCCCATTATGCCAACGTAAATTTTTACTTTCCCGACTAAATTTTATAGATAATTTGAAAAAGTAAGTAATAAATATTGCTGACTTATACACCATCCAGTCCTCCCATCCACTATACCATCAAAAATAAGCAAATCAAGGACCCCCCGCTCTATATGTGCGTCTCCCTTACTCTTTGGCGGATTCATGTTAGCGAGAGTAGTGACGTCAATACTCATTTTGACGTTTTTTTTTTTTTTTTTATTGAAGCACGACAAAGTGGCTGCACTATGCCTGATGGTAAGCATAGTACAATCCAAGAACAGTGGCGACCACCGCGAGACTGATCATCTATCTTCAGGCGCCACTGTCATGCCGGCCATAATGACGAAAGTCACCCGGTACTGGATATGCACAGGCTGATCCCGAAACGCGACGCGCAAAAGCGAGTCACTATGACGGGCTTTTTCGCCATATACATGGTGGTTGCGACCCAGTCGGACTGTATAACCCTACCACCCCGCTACGTTTCGCAAAGTAATCACATTTTTGTCAGTATTCCTGTTCACACTACAAGCGTAGTGAAATTTGTAAGTTACCGTTATTTTTTTATGAAAAATACCTTCTAAATTATTTAAATAAATCTTATCCGACCACTGTATTTAACTGTTTTTTACGAGTGTGAAAAATTGTCATACTGTTGTTAGCAGAGATTGTCTATCAATACTATGGACTTTGGAACTTTTGAAAATAACTGTGATGTTCGCATAGGGTACAAAATTTAGTATATCTTTATTTGGAACTTTTTTAGGTTCTTTTGTGAGAGTGTATTGTGGGAATAGGCTGTCAAGTATGGTCAAATCACTAGATTCTTTATCTCCATTGATTGTGTTTCTTATAAGGAGAAATGTGAACTGTATTTTTGCGGTCTGCGATGGCAAGGGTATTTGCAAGATATATGCGTAATCGTAGGATCCAAGGGTATATAATCGATTGAGCTGAGTAATAGACACATACACACTTGGTATAGATAGTGTGTCCAATCGCTGGTTTCAACGTTGCTGCAGTGGAGAAACTCTTTTTTTTTCTCGGACTGATTACGCTATTGACCTAGCAAAGACTTAACAGCTTCACCGGACTACTTGGAGAAACTTTTATTTCACCAGATAAGTACGGGATTACTTCCGTATCCAGTGAATAAGCGGTTTACAAAAATGTGTCATCACTCCCGACGGGGCACGCGTACTTAATTGCGACTCAGAGCGTTCACGTATTCTCGCGGCGCGTACGATCATATGCCCTCTAGCGGTATGTTAAGGAAATAAAGGATGATTAGGCGTGGAGGGGAACAGGAGTTGCCCTCGTAGATTACAACAAAACTGCTTATAAAATAACTACCAGTTTATAACGATCTACTCTTATATAATAATTGCATAAATATTACCGAAGTGTAATAAACTTCTTTAACCGCGTTGAACGATTTTTATTAGGGTGAAAACTTATAGGTTCGCGTCACCGACGACCTCGACATTCTCGTGACGTATAGCGCTTGCGTCAAACTAGTGAAACCTAGTATAGCGACCTCTGTATATGTAATATTGATATTTTGTATTAAGCTTGTGCAACCCACCGAATGCTTGATCTATGAATAGACTATATAAAAATGTGTATAATTATTGTCCGGAGTGGGAATATTTGTGAAAACCAGACTAATTAATTAACAATTCATGATATTTAAATAAGTCGGACTATAATTGTTTTAAAAAATTAAATAAGCATACATTTATCCTGTAGTTTTAAGTTTTTGCTTCTGTTGCCGGACCTTATGACTGACCTGTGCCGAAACCTGCAAGGGGCGACCTGGAGTTAATAACCTTCAATAATACAACGGACAATAAACCCTTCTGTTTTATTCATGCAGTTTTCACGTTTTTTATGCTTCACTTTCACTTCACCCGACGGCCATTAACACTTTGCATTAATGATAGACGCGTAGATGGTTGCGAATAAATTCGTATTTTTCTAAAAATATCACTACATCTATGATAATATTACAAAGAGGTAAAGTTTGTGGCGTTGTGACGTTGTAGGGGGTAATTACGAGAACTATTCGTCCGGTTTGAAAAATTCTATCAGCGTTAGATAGCTCATTTATCGAGGAAGGCTATAGGCTATATATCATTATGCTAAGATCAATAGGAGCGAAGCACCACTGAAGAATGTTTCAAACTCTTTTTTTTGCTTTTGAGAACTTCTGGTACGCGTTATTTAGTCCTTAGTCATTATTCCACGCAGACAAAGTCGCGAGCAGAGGCTAGTATTATATAATTCCTTTAGTCACATTTTTATATCATAGGAAGCAAATGAAAAGGTGTGTTACATGATGTTAAGTGATCACCACCATCCATAGAAACCAGTAACACCAGAGGAGTCGCACGTGCCTTGCCATAATGTGTATAGGAGGAAAGAAGGTGGGTGTATGGCGCTCTCATTAATCGAAGGAAACGTAACAATGGAAGTACTGTTACTTCACATCGGTTTTCTGTTTGAGAGTTACTATCCCGGGCAAGTGTATTTCGTTGAAGCTGTTAAGACCTTGTTAGGTCAACAATGTAGTCAGTATCAGTAATAGCTTCAGCGTGGCTCTACCACCTACATACTAACTGGTAACTAACAGGATAGATATTTACAAATGTCGTAATATGTAAGACAAAACTATATGATAATAGTAATAATAGTGAAATCCTAAAAATCGTTTACGTGATAACGGCTCGGTCGCATCAGCCGATGGGGTGGGAGAGAGATCGATACGTCATAAGCAGAACGCTTACGCTGATAGCGCCTCTCTATCGGTTTTTCCATGCTCACGCCTGCACGCTCGGCTCAGGCGGAACGAGACAATGGCTCATGTTTTTCCGTGCATACGACCGGCGTACATTAGGCGTTGTCACGTCAAAAATATAATATGATCGACGATAGCGTTACTTTGCAGAAATTCCTCATTAAATATTAGAATCGACGTTGCTTTACACTTCCAACTATACTTGATTAACCGTTGTCACGTCTCAATGCAAGAAAAACGTTTGGTTTTATTTACATGACGTATATATGAAAAAGTAAAGGCAAAGCAACTGTCAATCAACGACATGTGTAATAGGTTTTTGTTATTTGGGATTACTACTATTTCGGTCTGTTAATTACTAGATTCAGGCGTAACTTCTTCAGGTACACTTCGCGCAAATAATATCAAACAGTTTTTGTTACGGTCAGACGTAACAGCGGTTAATCAATGCCACTCGGAAGTACAAAGTAGCCTTCACAATAATTTTAAAAAAATATATAAATCTATCTATGATAACCATCTTAACACCTACATATTTATGGATGATCTTTAATAGTTGGTTATGTAGGAGTAAATCACTTGTCCAAAGCTGTCAACTCCGAATAATAAGTTAGTAGTTGTGACTTATACATATGTTTTTTTTTTTACAAATTTATTAGACTAGTAATAAGATATTTGACACTAAAATATTAGCATATGTAGACATATCCGTAGAGTCATAAATCAGCAGTTTACGAAATTTCACGGAACTGGTTGATTTTACAAATGAGTTTTTTTTTTGCTGTTTATATTTATTTTTTTTATAATAGGAAAGTAAAAATATAATATTTAATCTATACTAATATTAATAATTAATAACAATATTATAAAGAGGTAAAGTTTGTGACGTTGTGATGTTGTGACGTTGTAGGGCTAATTTCAGGAACTACTGATCTGATTTGAATAATAATTTCAGTGTTATATAGCTCATTCATCGAGAATGATTATAAATTATATATCATCACGCTAAGACCAAAAGGAGCGAAGCACAGATGAAAAATGTCTCAAAATCGGGATGTTTTTTTCTTTTTAAGAACTGCTGCGTGTTAGTATTAGTGTATCTATTCCACGCAAATGAGGTCGCGGGCAGAGGCTAGTAAAATTATAAAGAGTAAAAGTGTGTGTGTTTGTGAGCTTGTAATGTTGTGAGGTTGTAGGGGGAAATCTCAGGAATTATTGGTCCGATTTGAAAAAATCTTTCAATGTTGTATAAGTCATTTATTGAGGATGGTTATAGGCTATTATTACGCTAAAACTAATAGGAGCAGAGCACCAATGACGAATGTTTAAAAATCGGGGTTTTATTCCTCTTGAGAGCTTCCGCTGCGTGTTAACGTTAGCTCAAAGTAACTATTCCACGCGAAAGAAGTTATCCGATTAGGCCTCCCACGGCAGCGGCTCAAGCCTAGGTTCGATCCCTTGGTAGGGAGCCCTTGAGTGCGTTGCTTGCGCGATACGGTGACACACAAATATAAATCACCGCTACAACACTACACGATCACCCCCACACACGTGCACACGCTTACACATGAAAGTGGAAGGGTTTATTTTTTTTCCCTTATCGAACTGAAAAACTCTCAATTTTCCGATAATAAATATATGGAGGAGTTGTTGAGGCGTGTATGCTTGGTACACATATACGTTTCAACAACTCATACATATATGAATAGTTAGCTAGGTTAGCTAAGATAGGTCGCGATTTTGCATGCAACAGGCAACAGCCAAGCCCAGGTGTGCCGTGCACCCTTGAGCTGGTTGCCATAATAAAATCGGCTGAGTGCCTTAAGCGCTCGCTTTAGTAGTCCGGTGAAGCTGTTAAGACCTTGATGGATCAATAGCGTAGTCATTTCGAGAAAAAAAAAAAGAAAAAGCGAAAGAAGTCGCGGGCTATGGCTAATTATAAATAAATCTCTTTTATTTAAATCATTTTTTTAATTATTTTGTTTTAGAATACAATGTCAATGATCTTTATAGTTGCGAATATATATCAAATGTTTAGGTAAAATTATCTCACAATTATTACGGACGAGTTATGTAAAGTGCCTTAATTCGCGTTTAAATTGCGAAATTTTGATCTGATATAAATGCAATTTAATAAGCATTAACATATTCTGTAAAAAAGATAAGACCTGTCATGCTGTATGCATCTGAGTGTTGGGCTACAAAAGAGACGGATGAGAGAAAATTACACGTGGCAGAGATGCGAATGTTAAGGTGGATGTATGGTGTGACTAGAATGTACAAGATTAAGAATGAGTATATCAGAGGAAGTTTAAAAGTAGTACCAGTGATAGAGAAACTGAGGAGTAATAGGTTAGCATGGTATGGGCATGTCATGAGGAGAGATGAAAACCATATAACTAGAAAAGTGTTGAGTATGATGGTGAATGGATATACGAGTAGAGGAAGACCGAAAAAGGTGTGGATGGATTGTGTGAAAAATGATATGTGCGTAAAAGGTGTGAATACTGAGATGACATTTGATAGGAGAGAGTGGAAAAAGAAAACATGTTATGCCAGCCATACTTAGGTGGGATAAGGGTAATGATGATGATATTCTGTAAATAGCATGACTGTTTTATAGGGAACCGACATATTACGTAGCTTTTTTTTATATCATATAGGAGGCAAACCAAAATGCGGGTCACCTGTTGTTAAGCGATCACCGCCATCAATAGACACTAGCAACCCTAGAGAAATCGCAAGTGCGTTGCCAGCCTGTGTTTGAGGAAATGGAGAGAAAGGGAGAGGAGAGAGGGGAATGGAGAGGAGAGGGGAGGGAAGATGGGTCTCTAGCGCTCTCACTGACCGAACGAAACGCAACAATGCAAGCACTGTTACTTCACGTCGGTTTTCTGTGAGAGAGTGGTGCTACCCAGGCGAGTCGACCCATTCATGCTGAAACCATTTGTAACTTCAGCGTGGTTCTACCACTACTCTAGTACTCTAGCTACCACTACTAGCTGTTAAGGACATTAGACTAAGTCAACATATAGACTCGTATCAAATGGCGTATATCACTCTCTCACTTTATTTTACTAATTCCGAATATATTTGTGCGAGAACAATAAAATAAAAAAAAATTGAGCCGTCACGGAACGCCTGGTAGATGTAAAACATCGAAATTGTTCGAATCCAACAAATCTCAAAGCCTCAAATTACACTATAGGTATGTGAGCTCAGTTCACCAAGAGAGATTACGCACAGTAGCTTACGTATGTCATCGTCGCGTCGTCGCCACGCCAACAAGCAGGTTTACTCGCGCCTATATATGTTTCCTATAAAAACAATCATAGGTATTTACAGTGGCGATGCAACCAATGTGCAATTGTAATACTTGATTCTCTTTGAGTGATAATCCACCTACAGTTCACGGACTCCGCCCGCACATTTACTTCGTTCATGCTCACTTTACTCTGTAATCTACAATTTTTGTAATATATACTCCACTCCTAAGAGTCGTAGCGTGACGTTATAATATATATATACATATATATATACCGTTAACCAATAAACAAATTATAAAATACATTTTTTTTTTTCAAATATGATATTGGCCCGTACAAGTATTACTTTAGCACATTTTTTGTAATTCTATATTACCCCCCCCCTTACTTACTTTAGCGTCAGCGTCAGAAATGGTCTTATCTCCTCTCCTATGCTTACGTAAATATTTAAGTATTTTTAAACGTGTTCTGGTTAAATAAAAAAATATTGCTTTTTTTTTATATCAAAGGAAGCAAACAAACTGGTGGGTCACGTGATGTTAAGTGATCACCACCGTCCATAGAAACTAGCGACATCAGGGACGTTGAAAGTGTGTTACCAGCCTGTATATGGGAGAAGGGGGAGGGGAAGGAAAGGGAAAGAAGGAAAGAGGAAGGGACGTGGACCTCCGGCTCTCTCACTGACCGAACGAAACACAACAAAACAAGCACTGTTATTTCACGCCGGTTATATGTGAGAGGGGTGGTACCACCCCGGAGGAGCCGACCCATTCATGCCGAAACCAAAAATAGCTTCAGCGGGGCTCTACCACCTACAAATCACTGTCAAGACCCTCCCCCAATCCCTATCATATCCTATCCCTGTCATCAAAATAAAGAAAATCAAATTCCACGCTCACCATCAGTGCTTTGTAATACTTGAATGGTCCTTATGTATTATAGATATTCGATTACTTTATTTAAACATCCCAAAAATAATCTATTGGTTTTTATCTTTCGAACTGATTACGCTATCTATTGACCTAGCAAGGTCTTAACAACTTCACCGGACTACATAATCTTTTGAGTTTTCAGTTTCAATTCCATTATGAAGAGCTCTATATCATAGTCTTGATTGAAAACCTTAATGCGTAATCCATTGCACAACGCTTGTGAACATATAATGAAGGTTTTAGGAGATTAGTAGTGTGCTGAAGCTGTAAAGACCTTGCAACGCTAATAGCGTAGTCAGATCGAAGAAAAGATTGGTTGCATAGCAGGAATCCTAAACTGGGTTTCGCGGAACCCCTAGATGTTGCGAAGAATAGTCATCAGGGTTCCACCAAAATTATTTACTATTAGCTAAGTTAGCTAGCTTTGTAGGTGGTAGAGCCACGCTGAAGCTACTACTTGTTTCAGCATTGATAGGTTGGCTCGCTCGGTGTAGTACCCACCCGCTCACAGAAAACCGACGTGAAGTAACATTGCATTGCTGCGTTTCGTTCCGTCAGTGACAGCGCCAAAAGGCCACAACCTCTCTTCCCCTCCCGTCCCCCCAAACACAGGCTGGCAATGTATTTGCGACTCCCTTGGTGTTGCTAGTGTCTATGGATGGTGGTGATCACTTATCATCAGGTGATCCGCCTGTTCGTTTGCCTCCTATGATGTCAAAAAAAGGTATTAAATAATATGACAGTTACTCGTTATCTAATATCATATGAGACTGTAGTAAACGCTAAATCCACCAAGCATAAAAAAGTCAAGGCAGTCATAAGGACTGCCGATAGAAGTGAAAACTCAAAACAATGAGGTAAATGTGCTCTCTTTTAAATTTTCATATTAATTATAGTGTAATTGATGATATTTAAATTTCAGAATTTATTTATTGAAATTATTAACATTAGTGTGGTTTTCATATCTATGTGGACTCGGAACATTAATTATATACATTTTTATAAAGTCTATTAATTAATAAAACGTATGATGAGCTGCAAAATATATATATTACATGTACACAAGCTCCTGTACTACGTGTCGCTTAACGCAAGCCGCGTAAGCGTAATACGGTTGGTCATGCTTACGTAGCATGTCATGACGTGAAATTATAAACCTATGTCCTGCCAAGAAAATCGCTCAACGACGAGATTAAGACCAGATTAGGCCTCCCTCGGCAGCCGCTCAAGCCTAGGTCCGTTCCCTCGCCGTGGAGCCCTTGAGTACGCTGCTCGCGCGATACACTCACACAAAGTCTTACATCACTGCGAAAATATTACACATATCACCTCCACACACGTGCACGCATACACGCTTACACATTAAAGTGGAAATGAATAATTTAAAAAAGTTATCCGATTCGAAATATATATACGAGCTGTTGAGGTATGTATGCTTGTTACATATATATGTTTCAATAACACATATATGTATGAATAGTTAGCTTAGGTGCGGTGTTTGCACACCGGTGTTTGAGCTAGTTGTCAAATAAAATCGGCTGAGTGCCCTAAACGCTCGTCTTAGCAGTCCGGTGAAGCTGTTAAGACCTTGCTAGGTCAATAGCGTAGTGAGTTCGAGAAAAAAAATCGCTCAACGCGCCTCAAAAAGCTTTCAATACAAAAATCTAAAAATAAATGTCTACGTACGAAATGAGTCAAGTCCATAGTTTAAGTAAAAGTAACATTGTGTTTAGACTTTCTACTCTCTTGAAGTGTATGAATTTAGTAAAAAAAAATGTGAAAAAGAGACAGTATCTAGGTTGAGATACGATCGAATCTCAGCGGAAGTTATTTGTATACGATCTTCAAATTTAAGTGTGGATACTTAACTCAATGTTTGCTTTATATGCATTTATATACGAGTAGAGAAAAAAGATTTGTCATTTTGTTTGGGAGGGATTAACTTTTCTCTTAATTTCATTTTATTTTTGGCCTTCAGTCTTCTACTTTCTCGCGATCATTTCCATGAACTAACAAGATTACAGCTTACTCATCAGTCATACATATTGCCTGACCTATATTTTAACAATTACTAGCCTCTGCCCGCGACTGCGTTCACGTGGAATAGTTACTTTGGCTAACTAACACACAGCGGAACCTCTCAAGAGGAAAAAAATCCGATTTTGAAACATTCTTCATTAGTGCTCCGCTCCTATTGGTCTTAGCATGATGATATATAGCCTATAATCATCCTCGATATATGAGCTATATAACATTGGAAGAATTTTCCAAATCGGTACCTTAGTTCCGGAGATTACCCCTTACAACGTCACAAACTCACAACGTCACAAACTCACAACGTCACAAACTCACAATGTCACAAACTTTACCTCTTTATAATATTGGTATAGATTGCTTATTTTGTTTTATATTGTTTTTAAATTAGAATACCTAAAGCATTATAAAATTTATTTTTCAAAGTTTTTTGTCGCACTCTATTTTTGGTAATCACTCACGCAAATACTAAGCTCAGTCTCGTGGACTGATGAATGGTTTATTTACGAAGCTATTTTAACCAATGTATTACAGAGTAGATCACATAATGCATTTTGATAATCTTCGTATATGTCCATTCGCTCTTTGGGGCTTGATGGAGAAGGAGTCTGCTATCAAACTTTACGATAATTTCTTCAAGCATGTGGTTGCTGATCTTAAGACATTTAACGGACTTTAAGATAACTACGACTCTCTGACTTGTATCTAAGCCTTGACTGACAAATCTTGGCGACTTTTATACTAATGCAACACCTCAAGGGAGTGAGTAGTGAAATATATCGAATTGTGATTTTGTAGGTGGTAGAGCCACGCTGACGCTATTACTGGATTCAGCTTGAATGGGTCGGCTCGCCCGGGGTAGTACCACCCGATACATAGAAAACCGACGTGAAGAATCAGTGCTTGCATTGTTGCGTTTCGTTCAGAGAGTGCTGAAGACCCACCTCCCCACTTTCTCCCTTCCTTCCCTCCATTTCCCAATCCCCCCTTCCCAACCAATATAGGCTGGCAACGCACTTGCGACTCCTCTGGTGTTGCTAGTGTCTATGGATAGTGGTGATCACTTAACTACAAGTGACCCGCCTGATCGTTTGCCTCCTGTGACTTAAAAAAAACCTTTTCCTATATATCACCAATTCCAAATGATCTTTGTACGAAACCAACAAAATAAAAAATAAAAAACTATATCATAGTAATCCTCGCGAATTATATATGTTAAATTACTTTGGACATTATATATAAAACAAAATTGTTGTTTGAAATAAATTAATTCACTGAATTTGTCAAAAGATATCACAAGCTTCAAATTACGCGCAACAAAAAAAGTTGTCAGTGTAATGAGCATTATAAAGTTTCTCTCACATCAATGAACTGAACATCAAGGTAACAAAAACTAGATCGGACGGTACCTAAACCGCTTAGACGCTTTTGAAATCTCATTAGGGCATTGCACCCATACAAAAGTAAGGCGATGTTGGCAGAATTTATTATTAAAATATAGCATGTAAGAAGATAAACCTCCTAAACAAAGCATAAAATAAAATTAAGAATAGTATATACTTATAGACCTAATTCTAACTATATCTTCATATGTATGTTCTTCTGTCCGGGTGTACGTTACTGAACTCCTCCTAAACGCCTGGATAGATTTGGTTGAAATTTTTTATGTACGTTCAGACGGATTCAAGAATGGTTCGCTCCGCTGAACGCAAATTCAGTATACGGCCAGAGTGCGTCGTAAATTAAGCGTCAAGCGTGGCGGGCCGTGCGGTGTTCGTTTCAAAAAGATACATTAACACGTAGGTGTCCTGAGTGGCACGTGAACGACGCTCTGGGATGCTGTACGTTCTGCCGAACGCAAATTCACTCGGCCTGTACAATATACGGCCAGAGAGGACGCTTAAATCGAGCGTCGATCGTGGTGGGCCGTCCGGCGTTCGTTTCAAAGAGATCCATTAACATGTAGGTTTCCTGAGTGGCCCGCGAGCTACGTTTTTAGACGCTGCACGCTCCGCCGAACGCAAATTCACTCGGGCCGTACACTATACAGTTAGAGAGGACGCTTAAATTGAGCGTCGAGCGTGGCGGATCGTGTGGTGTTGGTTTCAAAGAGATCAATTAACACGTAGGTTTACTGAGTGACCCGTGAAGGACGCTCTGGGACGCTGCACGCTCCGCCGAACGCAAATTCACTCGGCCTGTATACTGTACGGCCACAGTGGACGCTTAAATCGAGCGTCGAGCGTGGCGGAACCTGCGGCATTCGTTTCAAAAATATCCATTAACACGTAGGTTTCCTGAGTGGTCCGTGAACGACGTTCTGGGACGCTGCACGCTCCGCCGAACGCAAATTCACTCGGCCTGTGCACTATACAGCCAGAATGGACGCGTAAATCGAACGTCGAGCGTGACGGAACGTGCGGCTTTAGTTTCAAACAGACACATTAACATGTAGGTGTCCTAAATGGCCCGCGAGCGATGTTTTAGACACTGCATGTCCCGCCGAATGCATACCTATATTCACTCGGGCCGTACACTTATTCTTTATTTAATTAAAATCTGTTAACCTCGTCAAATGTGTGCGCGCATTTTGCACACACGTTATCAGCGATACTGGAAAGGATATAGCATACTTTTCATCCATAAAACCTACAGCTGTTCCTGTTCAGTATTTTTCAAATATATATTGACCCCAGTGAAGCCGAGGACTAAAACCAGTAAGGATTATAGACTAAGAAATTTGTGGATATGGATTGTTGGTAGTTAATCTTTCAACAATAATTAAAGTTATAAATAATGCCAGAGACAATAAAAACATCAAACTGTATGAATATTAAAAAATAACATAAAAATATCACAAAAATACACGAGTCATCGTTAAAGCTTACATGTTTAATTCAAACAACTAATTTATTGTCTTTCAACAGATTTGTATATATCGTTTTATATGTTATTTATTATCTTCTCATCTATACTAATATTATAAAGAGGTAAAATTTGCGAGTTTATCTCGGGGTAATCTCAGTAACTCAGTAGTTACTGAGACTTTTGTACCCAGTGCCCGATTTGAAAAATTCTTTCAATACTACATAATTCATTAACGAGAAAGGTTATAAGGTATATATGATCACCCTAAGACCAATAGGAGCGGAGCACCTATAAATAATGTTTCAAAATCGGGATTTTTTCCTCTTGAGAGCTTCCGCTGCGTGTTAGCCCAAAGTAAATATTCCACGCGAACGAAGTCGCTGGAAGCGGCTAATATATTGTAAATTTCATAAAAATCGGTCGAGCCGTTTCGGAAGAGTTTGAACACAAACACCGTGATATGAGATCTTTATATATTAGATTTAAAAGCAAAAAAACCCAAAAGATTGTTTTTTTTTTTATTTGATAACCGTATCATATTTTATTCTCATAGCAATAATAATTTATAAAGGATTTACGGAATCGAAATCTCTTCGAACACAACGTCGCAATAAACAAAAGTCGTACGTAAATTCGTGAAATATATATACGCGAAACGGAGCCAATAAATCATTAAATAAAAATTCAATGACCAATTAGTTACCGGATTTTGGATAGAACGTTTTATCAATGTTTTTATTAAGTAGCAATTTATGAGTTCATTATTTTTTTTTTGGGACAAAAAACAAATTTATACATGCTTATAGCGGATTTAGATTTGACCGCGACTTTATTTGTATACAACAGGCAACAGCCAAGCCGAGGTGTGCCGTGCACCCTTAAGCTGATTGCCAAAATAAAATCGGCTGAGTGCCTTAAGCGCTAGCCTTAGTAGTCCGGTGAAGCTGTTAAGACCTTGCTGGGTCAATAGCGTAGACATTTCGAAAAAAAAACCGCGACTTTATTCTTTAACTCATATTTATCTATATACTATCTATTTTGATGGTGGTAGAGCCATGCTGAAGCTATAACCGGTTTCAGCACGAATGGGTCCACTCGCCACAGGTATTACCCTCTCACAGAAACACCGACGTGAAGTAACAGTGCTTGCGTTGTTGCGTTTCGTTCGGTTACTGAGAGTGCCAGAGGAACACTTCCCCCTAGTCTCCTTCCCCCTTTCCAACCAAAACATGCTGGCAACGCACTTACGACTCTGGTGTTGCTGGTGTCTATGGACGGTGGTGATCACTTAACATCAGGTGACCCACCTATTCGTTTGCCTACTATGATATAAAAAAATACTATTGAACGGATTTTTAGGCGGCTAGCTCATTTATCGAAGATGGAGATAGGCTACATATCATCACGCTAAGACCAATAGGTGTGGAGCACCAATTCAGAATGTTTAAAAATCGGAGTTTCTATTCCACGCGAACGAAGTCGCGGGCAGAGACTAGTTTACAATAAATTCAAACGTTTCAGGCAGTCTGCCAAAAAGGATAACATATTCGAGAACTACAGTCTTCAACTGTACATCATTATAATTTATTTTTTACTAGCTTCTGCCCGCGTGGAATAAAAACCCCGATTATTAAACATTCTTCATTGGTGCTCCGCTCTTATTAATCTTAGCGTGATGATATATAGCCTATAACCACCCCCGATAAATGAGCTATATAACACTGAAAGATTTTCTCACCAGTAGTTCCTGAGATTACCCCCTACAACGTCACAAAATCACAAACTCACAAACTTCACCTCTTTTTGATATTAGTATAGGTATACGCACCAAGTGAATAGAATTGCATTATGGGATGTAGGTAGCTACAGATGGCCATCAATTATGCTGGTCACTCATTATACTCGCTCAGTAATCATTTTACTTAAAAAAAAGAATAAAAAAAACATCTGGAAAAATAACTGTTTACGAATATCTTCGTTACTTTAAGACTTGCACGTTGTTTCGACGCACAACGATTTACCGTTTTATCTAATCTCCGAACAGTTAGTTAATACCACAGCGTAAAGAGAACAGCTTGTACAGTTTGATTTAAATAAATAAAAAAATAATTGCTGAACCACCTATTTGAGTAATTCACTGTATTTGTTGTGTCTGCGATTATCAGGAGAAGATAAGAAAAAAATTAAGCTGTCACGGGACGCCTGGCAGATATGAAACATCGAAATTATAGGTATGCGAGCTTAGTCTGGCAAGAGAAATTACGCATAGTCGCTTGCGCATGCCAATGTCGCGTCGTTGCCACGCCAACAATTAGGTTTACCCGTGCCTATAGATGTTTCATATAAAAAAAATATTTGTACAATCGTACGGAAATTACTTTTCCTTTGGGTTAAAAAGCCTACATCTATTATGTAAATAGAGTGGTCCCATTAGTGGACGATGGTGACGTCTAGAATTGACACCTCTCTTTGTGCATCCACTAAAATGATTGTATAGCGTTAATGTAACGAAATTGTTAGAAAAATAAACCTGATTGAGTTTCTTGCCGGTTCTTCTTGATGACTTTTTAAAATATCATAGAAAGTAAATGAACAGGCGGGTCACCCAATGATAAGTGATCACCGCCACCCATAGACACCAGCAACATCAGGGGAGTCGCAAGTCCTTTGCCAGTCTATGCGTGGGGGAGAGAGAATGAGGAGGGCGAGGGGAAGAGGGGATGTGGGTCTCCGGCTCTCTCACTGACCGAACGAAACGCAACAATGCAAGCACTGTTATTTTACGTAGGTTTTCTGTGGCGACCCGTTCATGCTGAAACAAGTAGTAGCTTCAGCGTGGCTCTACCATCTACAGAATAGACTGGGTGGTTTATCCGAAACGGTGGTAGTTTTAACGTTTATAAGTATCTGATTAGGGCCTAAATTGAATAAAGTAAAAATACATATAAAGAGTAAATCAAATATAAAACAGTAGTGAAAATTTAAAAAAGATTGACAGATTGACGTTGAGTTATTCAGTTGTTATCTATATATTAATATGTGAAGCAAAAAAATTGTACCCCTTTTTAACCTATTTGCCGTGAACGGGTGAACTTGAAATTTGGCATAGTTAAAGTTTATATGGCGGAGAAGTGCAGAAAACTGTTTATTTTATATAAAATGCATTAGAAGTACATTAAATTTATTAAAATATGCACTACTCACACTACTGCTTGAATTTTACACAACATATACACACATGTAAATAACAAAGACATTTTGACAGCCGCCAATAATTACAAAGTTCAAAAGAGCTAGTGAAGGAGGTTGCTATGCTCGTCTGTATGTACTTTTTAACTCTTACGTTCCAATTACCCTTTTTCATCCTACATTCAACAATGATATTATAAAATATAACTATTATTGTAATGTTTATTATTTTTTATGGTGAATTCACTTCAAATGATGATTTAATAAAAGAATGAGCCAAATAATACTTTGTGTAATCAAAATAAGAATTTTGTTCATAAGAATAATCCATGACTTAGACCTCTGCGGTTACAATGTTGCAATTCAACCTCATGTAGCAACAAAAAAGAATTTATTTTCAAAAGCTAATGGTAGTATTAAAAACATCTTTGTCTTGGATTCACCATTTGATTGTATTGTGCGTCCATTACTTTTCCAAACGATGATACTGGGCATATCATTATTTCTCATAATGAACAGACTACATTTAATTCAATATTACCCAGAAATACCCATGGTGTCATGTAAAATTAATTGAAAATTGTGTCATGGGTTGCGATAAATTTCTTTATTTTCATAAAGTTATGTTTGCTTAAAATTTGAGAGCTTTATTTACCACGTGATTTTTGTTTCAAATTTATAATTAATTTCAATTTTCATTTACACATAGATTTTTTTAAATGTTTATATAATTAAAGATCATGGCACATAACTGAATAGCTATGATGAAAACCTTTGATTATAGATGTATACCCTTTGACAAAAGAACCCTAATTAAGTCCAAGCTTTAAAAAATAAAATAACTATGGTCAAATGTCGACCACTGGGCGCCCACTAGTATTATATAATTGCATGTTCAAACTGTAACAAGAAGATTTGTCCTAATTTTCTTCGTTAGTAGTGCAAAGACGAAGCGGACAGCTATTAATACATATATTATGAACTGGCCTCTACCTGCGACTTCATACGCGAGGAATAGTTATTTTGTGCCAATGCTAACAGCTATAGAGAAAAAAGAAACTCGATTTTGAAACACTCTTTATTAGTGACCCGCTCCTATTGGTCTAAGCATAATAATATATAGCCTATATATAACCTTCCTCGCTAAATGAGGTATGTAATATTGAAAGAATTTTTGAAATCGAACCAGTAGTTCCTGAGATTACCCCCTACAACGTCACAAACTTACAAACTTTACCTCTTTATAATATTAGCATAGTGCGTGTGAAATATGAACAGTACACAAACAACCCTAATTACTAAACACTATTTTGGGGTGTAAAGGGTGTCGAGTAACATCTTAAGACTTGAGACACTCAAGCCAACCTTACCTGCACGTGGTGCACCTTGCTGATCAACGAACGAGGCAATGGCGATAGCGGGGTGGTAGGGTCTTACAGCCCGACTGGGTCACAACCACCATGTATATGGCGAAAAAGCCCGTCATAGTGACTCCCTTCTGCGCGTCGCGTTTCGGGATCAGCCTGTGCATATCCAGTACCGGGTGACTTTCGTCATTATGGCCGGCATGACAGCGGCGACCGGCGATGGATAATCTATCTATCGGTGGTTGCCGATATTTTTGGATTGTACTATGCTTAACATCAGGCATAGTACAGTCACATTGTCGTGGTTCAATAAAAAAAAAACTATCGGTGTTATTACAAAAAAAGTTCAATACGTATTGAATACTTGCTTTAAAAAGGTTACGTTTTAAATGCACCGCGCTCGCTGAATGTTCGCCACCTTGCTGTTTTGTCTCGCTTTGTATGCGGTGTATTTAGTACGAAACCTTTTTAAAGCAAGTATTTAATACGTATTTAACTTTTTTGGAACAACACCGTATAAGTTTATAATTGAATGAGGAAAGGCTTAAAGTTGTTAGTGAAAAAAGAAATAGGAGAGACACAGCATTGTTAATAACAACAGTTGAACTTATAAATTATACGAATGTCTATCACATCACATCAGTCCTTAAGAGACCCACAGAGGAGTTATATAACTCTTCTCAAAGGACGTTATGAGAGAAGGCATCTCAAATACTGAAAAATCAAGTACATATTCTTACATACAGTGGTACCACAAAAACATTTCTCGAGTTCAGATTTCCTCACGATATCTTACAATTTCCATTCGTTAGTGTTAACAATTTAAATTACCTAAATGTACGTGAAATCCGCAAATCGAGCAAAAAACTATACTTGTAATGAATTCTTGTACTGACTGTATCATCTGAGCTCGTTTTTCTGTGACGGTACTCTTTGACATAAGTACCGAATCTTTTTGCCCGTCTGAAAGTACCGCTGTGTTCAAAGTATTGATTCGAACCAACGGTACGTGTCATCAGTCAACTTCGCTATTGAAAATAAGTCTGTAATTATGACCCCTACAGTGGTCAAAATATTCCAAATAGGTCGTGTTAAAGTCGCTTCTATTAAAAAGTTCCTTGTTTATTGCAGCGTGTAATTTCATAACTAAATAGGTGGAAAAAACCTAAAGTACATTCTCGATCGTTATTAATAATTATTCTTCAAATGTTTTGATCTATTCTAATATTATAAAGAGGTAAAGTTTGTGATGTTGTAGGGGGTAATCTCAGGAACTACTGGTCCGATTTCAAAATTTTTTTCAGTGTTATATAGCTCATTTTTCGAAAAAGGTTTTTAATTATATATCATCACGCTAAGACCAGTAGGAGCGTGATACCAATCAAGAATAATTCAGAATCGGGTTTTTTCCTCTTGAGAGCTTCTGTTGCGTGTTAGCGTTAGCAAAAAGTAACTATTCCACGTGAATGAAGTCGCCGGCAGAGACTAGTGAGCTATATATACCGAAACATTTTTATTAGTTGAATTTTAAATATAACAAAAATAATCCAAGTAAAATTCCAACGCATCATGTTATATTGACCATATATTACCAACCCACATATATGGCAATTCATAGTTTTTTTTAAATTAAAATCGCTTGAAGCTACTTAGATCGTATTTACCACAATATTCCAAATAAATCACAATTTAGTTACACCCAACCCCAGAAAGTTAAAAGCGGAGAATCAAAAACCAAACACGATTTAAACTTAAAACTTGAATATGTCAATACTGAGTGTGTGGTGAATTTAACTACGTCCAATTTTCTCGACAGTTTAGATTAATGTGTTTACTTACCCTGTAATCACTATGGCGTGATGATAATTTTATTTACATTTAATATATACGCGTAATTGCATATGTTTTATCGAATGTAACTACGCAATTCAATTGCAGGCTGTCAATTCCGCCATTTTATTGTATAAAAGACTGTGTCGTATGCACTTTGTATAAAGTTTTTAGGGATCCGCATACAATGAATTTGGATATATATTTTTAGTAAAAACATTTTTGGCGCGTTGAGCGTTATTTTTGGAAGAAGATAATACTTTAATTACGCGTTATGTCATACAACGAAAGCATGTCCGGCGGTATTGAGCTTGCGATGTTTGCGACAGACTAGCGATGAGTATAGGGGCCTGTGTATATGTAATATTGTTATAATGTAACTCATCATACGTTTTACTGATTAATAGACTTTATAAAAATGCATATAAATATTGCTCCGAGTCCCAAGAGACATGAAAACCATACTATGTTAATATTAGTTTCAATAAACAAATTCTGAAATTTAAATATTGTCATTCACTCTATCCCCTCCTTTCTTTCCCTCCCCTTCCCGATCAACACAGACTGGCTACGCATTTACGACACCCTCTGGTGTTTTTTTTATTATTGTTATTCTATTCTGCAGACTCTTGGTCTGTGCCTTTTTTGCTTACGTGTACTGTTTTGTATACGTAAAAAATCGTACCCAAAGAAAGGCAGTACAAAATGCCTTTGAAGAATTTGTTGCGTCCCGTCCAGCTGATTTCTTTAAGAGGGGCATCAATAAACTGCCACTGCGTTGGCAAAGATGCATTAATAGCTTGGGTGATTACTTCGATTAATACAAATAAAAAATACATGAAAAAACTTCGTTTAAATTTTTTCACACAAAACGGCAATTTCATAGGTAAAGACCTAATATTAACTGTTCAATTATTATTAACTATTTTTGGTTTAATGACGTTATTGTTTTTATAGCGCTTGCATTTCCATTTCTCTCTCACTCCTCTGGTGTTGCTGGTGTCTATGGACGGTGGTGATCGCTTAACATCAGGTGACCTACGAGTTCGTTTGCCTCTTTAGTCCGGTGAAGCTGTTAAGACCTTACTGGGTCAATAGCGTAGACATTTCGAAAAAAAAAATCCTAAAGAAAAAAGAAAGCCAAGAAAAAAAAATCGTTTGCCTCCTACGACATAAAAAAAAATGAAAATTCAGAAGAGAACGCATTTATTTCATTGTTTTGAGTTTTCACTTCTATCGGTAGTCCTTCTGACTGCCTCGAATTTTTTTTACATTTCTATACTATTATTTGCCTGAAAAAAAATACATAGTATTTGCCGAAGCCCCTTCACTCCTCCGCGTAAAATTTGTTGAGACTCGGTTTAACTCCCTCTCTCCTTTGAAATCCTTATATTTTTTCATGTCACAGGAGGCAAACGAACAGACGAGTCACTTAATGTTAAGTGATCTCCGCAGTCCATAGACACTTACAACACTAGTGGAATCGCAAGTTCATTGCCAGCCTTTGTTTGGGGGATAGAGTAAAGGGGAGAAGTGTAGAGAGGAGCTAGGGGATGGGAGATGTGCCTCCAGCACTAGTAATAGCTAGTAATAGCTTCAGCGTGGCTCTACCACCTACAAACCTCATGTAATTAATGGACAGCCCCATATAGACAGACAAATTTATATAAAAAATGAACGTTATATTGAAATATTTATGTCCAAAGTACTTAAGATCGATTTAATTACCCCGTTTTAGTTTAAAATAAAGAAGACTTGAATACTTTACAACACAATTAGCGGCAACTATGTTGTATCAATAATTTTAGCATGATGCGAACTAACCTTCTAATAAAATGTCAATAAAAATATATGACTTTGTATTCTATAAGCTTACTAAAGGTTTTACACCCGCTTTATTGGACATTAAAAATAATAGCAAAAAGTCAATTTAATGCAAAAAAGAGGTAACTTAGAATGACCTAGGACAAAATTCGACATCGAAAAGTTACAGCCACAATATGGCAGACAGATTTGGCAAAAACTTTGTTTATCTATACTAATATTATAAAGAGGTAAAGTTTGTGAGTCTGTGACGTTGTAGGGGGTAATCTCAGGAACTACTAGTCCGATTTGAATAATTCTTTCAGTATTATATAGCTCATTCATCGAGAATAGTTATAGGCTATATATCATCACGCTAAGACCAAATAGGAGCGGAGCACAGATGAAAAATGTTTTAAAATCGGGTGTTTTTCCTTTTGAGAACGCGAACGAAGTCGCGGGCAGAGGCTAGTAAAATATATAGTGATATTTTGGTATTTTGGTGCGACCGTACTAGAACTAGTTCAAACAAAACTTGAGTTGGTAGAAATATCATATATCGCGCGATTGGTTAGTCGCTCGCAATATTTTTACATGTTACTCGTTAGCCGATTCTGGTTCTTAATCAAATTAAAAAATAGGTGCTTAATTATCTAAATTAATTATCTAGAAAAATACGAACTTCATACGCAAACCCCTACACGTCTATCTTAAAAGCAAAGTGTTAATGGCCGTCGGGTTAAGTGAAAGTGAAACATAAAAAACAAGGGAAAGACATGAATAAAACAAAAGTATTTATTGTCCGTTTTATTATCGAAGGTTATTAACTCCGGTTCGCCCCATGCAGTTTTCGGCACGGGTCATTTCACCTAGGTTTATTACGTTTGTATCAATACTTTTAAAAGTCTTAGAACATTATTTAACTAAGATTCCCTGTGTTGTTTATTAGTATTTATTTTGATATTATTTCTTTATATACTAAATGTTACTATGAACTTTCATCGCTTAGAATATTATAAGCGAGTAACGTGGTATAATATAATCAAAATACAGTTCCCACTTTCATTATACAAACATGAAAGATAATCAATCTTATGACATACAGTATGATTTGCAAATTGTATTGTTTTTCCAACCATACAGTGTAGTTGTTCGAAAACAAAATGACAGATAGATAATTATCTTGTTATTTGAAACGCGTAGTGTAATCGCTTCCACAGTTGTACCTTGAACAATTTCTACCACCTTCCGCGAACCACCAGGATAACAATAATTAAAATTCAGCCTTAAAAATAATTCACTTTCACAACTGTCTGTCGCCGATAATCAAAGTCACTTTTTGTTTCAAGATACATTCTTTTTAATTTGTTATTACCAATATTCATTACTGTTCGTGTTTCGACACATATAGTTGCCTTTTTGGACATTATTTTTGTGTGTTTTGTGATATTTTCTTTGTAGCAGTTTGTAAGCAAACTGCCTGTGTCTCTGCACTTGTGTGAAGTAATTAATTTCGTCCCATTAATTCATTTTAATTATTAAAACAGTTCCTGGATGACCGGCCTCAAACTGGCCTAACTCGGTTCTTTAAAAAACATTTTTAAATTAAAATAAACTGTTAAGTTTGCATCACATAATTAGTATTTTTTATCAAAAAAAAATGTATATATATATATAATAAAAGGGTATTATAATCTTTTGCTGTCATTCGGATTCGAACTGGGGTTAGACAGATTTTCGATGCAGTCAAATTCCACCTGGACTATTTTTGTTTTGACAGCGGTGGCGATATGTATCTACAAATTCTAGCTATATTTTTAATTGCCTTAAAACTCAGATAAAAAAGGTTTCCATGAATAAAATCTAGCTTGATCGATTTATCGTCCCCGAACACACCTACATACTATGTTTCAGGGAAAACGCTTACGCCGTTTACGAGATCCTTAATATATAACAATATAAAAATATACAATAATTGCTCGTTTAAAGGTATTACATTAGTATTTTTATTTCTGAAAAAAAAAACTGATATATTTTTGAAATTATCAATTTTAGAATGACGTATTTCCCTCTACAAAATAACAAAAAAAGACAATGTTTTTACAACGCCTAAGAATATAAATTGGGTGTCATAAATGTAGTCCGGTGAAGCTGTTAAGACCTTGCTAGGTCAATAGCGTTGTCGGTTCGAAAAAAAAAGTGTCTTAAACTTTATTAACTATAGTATCTCTTTAAACACAAAATCTCAGAACAAATGTACTTTATTATGTTTCTAATTGTCAAGATATACTTTGTTTGACAGTAATTGTTTGCAAAATCTTCCGACATAAAAAAGTGATTGAGTCAAAGGTCAGTGATGTAATCTTCAAGAATACTGACAGAGGTGACAGGCTGACGAATTGTTGAGTTGATATTCTTTAAATGCTTGGCAGTACTGTCAAGGAATATTATAAGACAACTTTTACAAGAAAC
This sequence comes from Antheraea mylitta, assembly GCA_014332785.1. Lineage (NCBI taxonomy): Eukaryota > Metazoa > Arthropoda > Insecta > Lepidoptera > Saturniidae > Antheraea > Antheraea mylitta. The sequence goes on along the minus strand of JACEII010000105.1, from coordinate 118,723 downwards.
ACTGTATAATGTATTCTGTCTCATTCTCTCACATGTTAAATTCTACATATATAAGAATGCCACATGTAGTAGAAGTGTAACTGTTTTTTTTAGAGAATGCGATGAATACAGTATGGAAGCGTTAAATATTGTTTTGTAATATTTTAATATATATTAACAATGGTAATTAAACACAACACATAACTATTTTAAAAAGTGCACGATAGATAATTTGATCTAACAGAAAATAATGTGCTATAGATATCAAAGTTTCTCTCTCTCTCTCTCTCTCATATACACCATGAGTGTTTAAAGAGTGACAACCTGCAATTGTGTGATAGTTCATGGTCATGGTCATATTTAATATATAAAATAATAATATCAAAACAAATGATAATAAAAAACAAAGAGAACCTAAGTTAAAGTTTGTTCTAAGACTCTCAAAAGTATGGGTAGAAATTTACAATGACAAAACCTGCGAGTTTATAAACATCGATAATAAAACGGACAATAAACCCTTTTCTTTGTTCAAACTTTGAAAAATTATCGTTTGTTAGTTGGATTGCTTTTACTTCACTTTTATTTCACGTGACGGCTATTGACTCTGTGCTTTAATATAGATGGGTAGGGGATTGACTATAATTTTTGTATTTCCTAGATAATTAGGTCAAATATTAAACACCAATTTTATTAATAGATTTAGAACGAGTATCAAGTACTGAGTATTCTGTAAAATTATTGCTAACGAGTAACCAGTCATCCAGTATATTTCGAGTACATTAAGAGATTTCTATCTCATTCTCTCACAGCCTAAAACCTATATATTCATTTATTGATGTGAAACATCTATAAGCGCGGGTAGACATGATTTTTGGCATGGTGACGCGATGCCGTGCGCAATCTCTCGTGTTGCACTAAGCTCACATATCTATAGTGTAATTTGAGACTTGTTTGATTTAGACAATTTCGATGTCTCAAATCTGCCAGGCGTCTTGTGACGGCTCATTTTTTTTCGTTTTATAAAATCCTATTCACACGGTGTTACAAAAAGTTTTACTTCGAAAATGTATTCATACTGAACCCAATCTTGCCTCAAAACAACAATATTATCTACCAAGACGGAACTAATCAGTGATTTTACGACGACATTTAATGTCATATTTTTCCCTCTTTATTCAATTAACGTCAGCATTGTAGTTTATAACTATAATTAATAGCGTATAATATACTTGTTTTGTTTATGTACTCTTTGGATAAAGATTTCAGTTTACAGATATCCGATTTTATGTCGCCACACTTCGTCAACTTCGTGTTTAGTTTAGAAAATTATCCGATACGAAATATATATAAGAGTTGTTAAGGCATGTATGCTTGGTACACATATGTTCCAACAACTCATATATGTATGAATAGAATTCACCTTTCGAAGTGTAAATTTTTAAGATGCGCGCGCACACCGTCACGAAAAACAGACACCCTAGTTAACTATAGTCAACATTTTGTTTCTTTGTATTTGTTGTTTGCATTTTTTAGTATTGAAAGTTTCATTGTATTAAATACCTTTTTTTCTATTTGTTAGTGTCGTTTTTTCTACATACGTAGAGTAAGGCCAAAGATAAAAATTTTTAAAAGATTTTTATCTTGTTACGCCAAAAACGCGTGTACATATAACTACACATTTTATTTAACTATTCTAGGTATAATGACATTATTGTTTTATAGCGGTTGCATTTTGATTATTTTATGCGACACACCACAATGACACAGTGATACACTAACACAATGATACGAAATGACATTGCGGTCCAAACTTGAAGAAATAATGTAATACGTGTTTTTGCAATGTCGTTTTTTCGCTATGTCATAAAATTTGTAATAAAAATCAGCGTCAAACGTAGTGTTTATAGTCTAAAGTTTATAATAAAACCAGTGAGCATACGTAGATGAGTGGAAATAAACACAATTTTTTTATGCATATTTTTCATAGTTAATGAGGCGAGTGTTAGCAGGGATGAAACACATAGTCGATGCAATCAGGAAGCTAATAAATACTTCGTGGTTACTTTCACGCTTTATTTGGCCAGAGTTGCGGCTTACAGTACTTTTCACAAAGGAATGCGTAGATACCACCGACATCTTGCCTTTTATAGGCCAAAATATATAATTTATAAGACGAACTATATAAACCAAAACAATTACTATTTACTTATATTTCTGCTACATGTTTTAAATAACACAAAGATTCTTTAACGAACAAATTAATATTATTTACGTACATCAATTCTATATAATATTATTGTTATTTATGTATCTGAAATATGGTTAGACATACAATTATGTGAGTTGGGTAGCGACATCTAGCCCTTTATAGGTCAAACTTTGGAAGTTAAAGCAATTACTATTAATTAACAATTCTGCAAGATTATGATAATCATCAAACTAATGTTATGCAAGTAATAAATCAACAATATCAATTCCTATTTATGTCTCATTGAAATCTATATAAATATAATAATTCTCATTTATGTATCTTTAATAGAATATGACCAGCGGCACCGGAGGTGAGTAGATAACACGAGGCAGTCAAGTCAAGAATTGCCGAAAGAAGTGAATATTTAAAAACAATTAAATTTAAATGTATTCTCTTTTATTTATAAATGAATTATTAAAATTTGATAATTTCTATATTGAAATTATTATCATTGGTCTCTCTTTCACATCTTTTAGTACTCCGAGCGATAATTATATAATTTTTATTATTTATTTTTTATATCATAGGAGCCAAACGAACAGGTGGGTCACCTAATGTTAAATGATAGCCACCGTCCATAGACATTTGCAACACTAGGCGAGTCGCAAGTGCGTTGCCAGCTTGTGTTAGGGGGATGGGGGAATAGAGAAGAGGGAGGAGAGGAGAAGTAGTCTTCCGGCGCTCTCATTGACCGAAGAAACGCAACTATGCAAGCACTACTTCACGGCGGTTTTCTGTGGGTCGGGTGGTACTATCCCGGGGGCGAGCAGACCTATTGATGCTGAAACCAGTAATAGCTTCAGCATGGCTCTACCACCTATTCATCAAACATATTATGGGCGGCACAATTTCGATACAATATATCGGTATCAGATGTACGCGTCGCTAGCATGAGAACCCGCGCAAGCGCAATACAATTGGCCAAACGTGGCCTATATAACTAGAATATTTAGATATATACGGTTCTTATTCTTCAAGGAAGAATAGATTTTATGTGATAAAACTTAGTAAAATACGAAATAGTGGAAATGATAACAAAATGGTCATTACATATTTCAGGCTCATTAAGACCAGTAATAGGTTTTTAGGGTTTTTTTTTTTATGTATCTTATGTGTTATCTACCCACCTCCGGTGCCGCTAGTCATATTCAAAACGCAAGAATACAACATGACCGGAACATTGGGATTAGCGTCACCTTATAGAACTATACAATATATTAGCGCCAACATATTAGAGATACACATTGACACTGGTACCGTTTTGTTAAAGGTACATAAATAACAATTATTATTATATAGATTTCAATGATACATAAATAAGAATTGATATTATTGATTTATTTATTTATTTACACATGGATAAAGCAACAGTCAACAATCAAAAATAATAATACAATAGCAATAATAAAAAAATAAACTAGACTGAAGACCTAAAACGCTTTATCACATAGAAACTTAACTTACACGAATCATAATAATAATAAGGAAATAATAATTGATTAAATATATAGAAACATTGGATTAAAAATAACTATATATAAAAGAATAAACGAAAAAGTTCAAACGAATTCAATTATGAAAACTAAAATTACCCCGTTGAGAAAAAAAAAATAAAGAACAGGTTGTGAAACATAAATAATGAATATTAAAATATAATATGTTTCAAACTGTTGTTTAGATGATCATGGATATAAAATGTGTTTAATTGTTTTTTTGAATTTGCATGCCCGATGGTCAAAAATGTCTAATGAAACGTGTTTGCTTGCAAGCTCATCTATACTAATATATAAAGCTGAAGAGTTTATTTGTTTGTTTGTTTGTTTGGTTGAACGCGATAATCTCAAGAACTACAGATCCGATTTAAAAGTTTCTTTTAGTGTTAGATAGCTCATTTATCGAGGATGGCTCTAGGCTACATATCATCACGTTACAACCAAAAGAAGCTGAGCACTAATGAAGAATGTCTCAAAATCGGGCTATTTTGGAAGCTTCCGCTGCGTGTTAATGTCAGTATTATATGCGTTGCCATGGTAACGCGATAACATTCTATCAAAAATATTTTCATGGTTTATTTTGTATTCCTATTAAAAAAGTTTATTCTACGTTAGTTTTGTTTTCGATTTTTAATTATACGTGTTACGTTTATATAGCAAACATTTCTTAAGTTTATTTTGTGTTGTTATTCAGAAAGTTTAGTAGTAATAATATTCGTTCAATAAGACAGTCGAAGGAATTAATCCATACAGCCAATTCTGAAGTTGTCAATATAATTAGTTTTCTTCTATGTCCAAGTTAATGTAAAGGTATAAGCGCCGAATCCACTACATAATATAACGTAATTTTTTATCTTCTTAATCTTCAAGACCATACAATTAATGCTTCGTGGATTTATTTTTCATTCATTTCACTTATGCAAAATAAACGAACGATATTATATAATACGCAACCAATTTCTACACGATATAGAATCATGTAACACAATATTATGAAAAAAATATAAAATCCACTACATGACAGACTGAAATCCCGCAAAACACTCTTAAAAAACTCTATTCTACATTAGTTTTGTTGCCAATTTTTTATTTGGGATATATTACGTATTATAAAAGTAAAGTGAGTGTAATTTATATTAAAATAAATTATTTTTGGTGAATACAATCTGCGATGCTACAAACATCAACATTTTTTTTAACTCTGTCGATATGTCTATTTTTTTATTTGTTCCGGGTGATCTCCGAAACGACTGGACCTATTTGAATGTTTTTTTTTCTTAGAAATGACTACGCTTAACAGCTTCACCGGACTACAAGTAATATTTGAAAGGGAATTTTACGGGCAAATAAGTAACTAATTATCTGTTTTATTTAATATTGTTCGATAATGTGTAGCTTCATATTTTCATTATGTTCTTATATAGTGTGAGCACTGAGGGTGATATATAGTTTAAAATTCCAGTTATGTAGCTGATCATAATTCCATCCCATTCGATACACTATTAGTATTCACATACATAATGTACACGTTACCTGTTACAGTAGATGATGTGCGTGTGATACAAGTATTTTTGAAATAGTATTATTGTAATTGACACTAGATGTGTAATCACAATTTTAAATTTAATATATTTAAAAAAACGCGTGTGAAGCCGCGGGTAACAGCTAGTTTATGTATATAAATTATGTATCTTTAATATGGTGGATCTAGTAATGTTCCAGTGGCGTTGCAGTTTTGCCTCTCGGGTGTGTCGTAACGGTACCGGACGTAGTCATTAACACATAGGAGACAAACAAGGATATTTTTAAGTAACATTTAGTCTCGGTTTCATTAAAATCGGTCCACTCTATCCAAAGTTATTGTAATTTTAATGACGACACGACTTAAGTACGAGAGTTTATTTGGCGGGATCTCAGTCCGTCATGTAGTGGATTTTATATTTTATTCATAATCTTGTGTTACTTGACTCTATATTTTGTAAATTTGGTGGTGTTTTGCGTAATATACTTGGTTTATTGTGCATAAGTGAGGATGAATGGAAAATAATATCACGGAGCATGAATTTCTGAGATACCACAAAAACTCCCTGGAAGGTTCTAACAAGGGATCCACCATCTTGTTAGAATATTGACTGTCACGACGCTTATTATTGAAGTGATTGCACGATGATTGTAATAGTATTGACTACGTGACATTGGCAGTAATAATCTAAATGATTGATTGCCAAAAATAAAGATAAAAAAGTACGAGAGAAAAGTAGATCAGTAAATGGACTTAATACATTCATATGATTTTATTAATTTGTACATCAGTTTTCACGCGTGACAAAGTCGCGGGCACAGCTAGTTCATAATAAACTCATTCATATTTAATCATTTCAATGGATTTTCCTTATAAACGATTTTATATATTTAAGTCCTCACAATTATTAGACATTACATCTATAATTACAATCTGTTTACGACATAACTCTAGATAGAATTGAATAATAATTGTTTAACCATAATTGCCGTTTATGTCACTAATAAAATCTATACTATATACTTAGTCTGGCCATTAATACTGTTACAATTAAAAATAAACAAAATATTATGTTTAAATTTAGAATCTGTTATTTTTATATATTTTTTTTTTATATCATATAGGAGGCAAATGAAAACGCGGGTCACCTGTTGTTAAGCGATTAACGCCGTCCATAGACACTAGAAACCCCAGAGGAGTTGCAAGTGCGTTGCCACCCTGTGTTTGGGGGAATGGAGAGAAAGGAGAGAGGTTAGAGAAGAGGGAAAGGGAGAGGAGAGGGGAGATGGGTCTCCGGCGCTCTCATTGACCGAACGAAACGCATCAATGCAAGCACTGTTACTTCACGTCGGTTTTCTGTGAGAGCTTAGAATAGCTTCAGCGAGGCTCTACCACCTATAAAATTATTTATTATTCATTGAGTTTTTTCATTTTGGTGCCAATACATTGTACAATATTTTTCGATGTTAAAATGAAGTGGGGTAATAAAGAGAACCGTATCGCTGTGATTGCATAACACAAAGGAGGTATGGAGCCAAATGCAGTATATACGCTTGGTATTAGTAAAATGTTTGTGTACTGGTCTATTAATAGGTATAATGAAACCTTTGTTTGTGAGAGAAAAAGATTTGGCCGTCCATGTAGTGTTCCTGCGAAAAAGGTGATCAAAGCAGTGTAGCGACGGGCGACAGACGCTGGATCAGCATTTTCGGGCGTGAACGTAATTTAGCGAGCAGCGTTCGCCATTCGCTTACAGAGCACCGCCCGGCACGTATTACTTTATCTACCCTATTCTAGGGGGACCACTTGTATTACAGAAACATATTACAGTGCTTAACAAACTTTTGGGGCATTTCATTTTTACATAAATAACGTCACGCATAACTTCTTTAGCAGTAAAGGAAATAATTCGAAGAAATCCTATCTAAAAGCAATAGATTTTATCTCGGAAGATGAAGATAGCACCTAGAACCATGTTGCGTATTTTAAAAGATGACTTAGGACTCACAGCCTATACTGGTCATTTCTTAACTGATAATTTAAAAAAGAATGGGGTGGTAAAATCGAAACAACTACTGAAGCGGTACGCAAAGAGAGGTCACAGAAAATTTTGTTTACGGATGAGAATTTTTTACAATGGACCAACATTTGAACGAACAAAAAGATCATATTTATACTTAAAGCTCTAAGGAAGCTTCCCAATTAGTCGACAGAGTGCAACATGGGCACTACCCGACTTCAGTGATGGTTTGGTGGGGTATTAGCTATGAAGAAGTGGCTGAGCCATACTTTTGTGAGAAAGGTATCAAAACATCGGCACAAATGTATCAAGATACCATTCTTCAAAGGTAGTGAAGCCCCTTAACAACACCATGTTCAATAACCAAGAATGGTCCTTCCAGCAAGACTCGGCGCCGGTCATAAAGCTCGGTCTACGCAGTCTTGGTTAGAAACAAACGTTATGGACTTCATCAGAGCTGAACACTGGCCGTCGTCTAGTACCGATCTTAATCCGGTGAATTATGATTTATGGACAGCTTTAGAGAGTGTGGCTTGCTCTAAACGCCATGATAATTTGCAGTCCCTAAAACAATCCGTACGATTGGCAGTGAAGTTCCGGTGAAGCTGTAAAGGCCAAAAATTTAAGGCCCATTGGCGTAGTCAGTTCGAGAAAAAAAAAGGCAGTGAAGAATTTTCCCATGGAAAGAGTGCGTGCTTCTATTGGTAACTGGTCTCAACGTTTAAAGGACTGTATTGCAGGCAATGAAGACCACTTCGAATAAGCCTTTTATTTTTGTATTAAATTTATGTATTAAACTAACACATTGTAAAAATAATAAACGTTATTTGCAATAGAAATGTCTTTTTCCCTATTTCGGTATTTATGGCAAGACTAGGTATATTAGTATTACATAACAATATCAAACAATCAATCAACATACAAAACAATATCGATGTTTCACATCTGCCAGACGTCCCGTGACGGCTCAATTTTTGTCCATTGTTTTGAGTTTTCACTTCTGCCGGCAGTCCTTACGATCGCCTCTGTTATTTATAGTTAGCAAGGCATAGTGCCTATCGGTTGTTGTATATAAGGTGCCTGAACCCGAGAAGTGGCCTAAGACCGTCTCTATAACGCTTCCTAAAATCCAATTGACACCGTCCTAAAAGGAGTTTTACTTGAATAAGTAGGTACTTGAAAAATTATTAATGATTACGCATGATACGTGAAAAGCAATGAAACACCGGGAAATTGTAGGTGCGTCGGTATATGGAACGCTCGTGCCTAGCCAATGGGCAACGAGTATCACGCCTTGACCGAGATTCGTATATGCAATTTTCACGCAACGGCCTCAAGTTGCGTACAAACGCACTACTCAGTACGTCTTCAATATTGATATTTTGACGTAATATTAAACGACACAGACCGGCGGTAAACACATTAAGGTTGGGAAGTAAAAAAGTTGGGACGGCCATTTTGGTTTTTACATACAAAATTAAAGGAGAAATTTGCTTAGACGCTAAAAGTGTTCCCTTGTAAATAAATGCATTATTAAAACTGTATGACAATTTACCTTAAAGTTTATTTAAAAAAATACATATAATTATAATATAGAGTAAGTGTTAGAGCCACGCTGAAGCTTTTACTGGTTTCAGTATCAATGGGTCGCCACGTCCGGGGTAGTACTACCGAAACACAGAAACATCCACGTGAAGTAACAATGTTCGCATTGTTGTTTTTCATTTGGTCAGTGAGAGCGCCCCCCTCTCTCCTCAACACTCCCCCTCTTTTTTGTCATATAGGAGGCAAACAGAAAGGCGGCTCACATGATGTTAACTGATCATCGCCGTCCACAGACACCAGCAACACCAGGGGAGTTACAAGTGCATTCAAAATCAAAAATATCAAAAATTCTTTATTCAGTTTAGGCCCTAATAAGGCGCTTATGAACGTCAAAAACTACCACCGGTTCGGAAACAACCCAGCCATCGAGAAGAACCGACAAGAAACTCAATCGGGTACATTTTTTTTACACACTTTTAAATACATCATACAGCTTATAGTGGATGCACAGAGAGGAGTCAATTCCAGACATCACTATCGTTCACATACTGATCCACTCTATAATATCCTTTTGACACTAACACGCGCTTGACATGGCGCTTAAATTTGCAGTCCGGCAAATCGGTAACATGTTTTGGGACTTTATTGTAAAACCTAACACTTTTACCTAAGAAACTATTACTGGTTTTACTAAGTCTGAAACATGGGACAGCCAGTTTATTACAGTTTCTAGTATTTACATTATGCCGGTCTTTTACTAAATTCAGTTTTTCAAAGTTTTTACGGACATACATTAAATTATCAAGAATGTATTGGGAGGGTAGAGTTAAGATACCGAATTCCTGGAATTTCGTTTTTAATGATTCGCGAGGTCCCATATTATATATTGCTCGAAGTGCCCGTTTTTGTAATAAAAATATGGTGTCTACCTCAGCAGCCGTACCCGACAGCAGAATACCGTAAGACTATGGAAGTAAGCGAAGTAGACTAACCTAGCAGTGGCAATATCTGTAAGCTAGCGAATTTTCCGTATTCCGAATGCAGCAGAACCTAATCTGCTCGCCATTTTTTTTATGTGAGGGCCCCATTATAATTTGGAATCTAATGTAATTCCCAAGAATACAGTATTGAGAACTAACCCTACTAGATTCCCTTCGATCTTGATTCTACTATCAACCTGTCTAACATTGGGTAAAGTAAATCTTATACATTTCGTTTTATCTGCATTTAACAATAAATTATTCAACGCAAACCAATGACAAATTCCATTTAAAGTATTATTCAGATGCCCAACCTCTGAATCTATCCTTTTCACTTTAAATATTAGAGAAGTATCATCCGCAAAAAGCACCATGTCAGCAGAGTTGTTAACCACTAGCGGTAGATCGTTTATATATATTAAAAACAAGAACGGCCCTAAAATAGACCCCTGTGGTACACCAATTCGCGCAAATGATCCCGCTGAGGTTATCCCATGTATGTTAACTTTTTGACAGCGATCTTTTAAATAAGAGACTAGAAGGTCGAGAGAAGATCCACAAATACCATAGTGTTTTAATTTAAGAATAAGCGTACTATGGTCAACGCAATCAAATGCCTTAGATAAATCGCAGAACACACCAATTGCATCCTGCGAATCCTCCCAGGCTCCCAATGTATGATTTATGAGCGTTGCACCAGCGTCAGTAGTAGATTTCGATTTTGTGAAACCAAACTGTCGACCATCTAGAAACTTTTGCACTGTAAAATATTCTACCAATTGTTTAAGCATTATCTTTTCAAAAATTTTACTTATCGACGTAAGTACAGAAATAGGTCTATAATTTCCAAGACTACTTCTGCTACCTGATTTAAACAAAGGAACCACTTTGCTTACTTTCATTAGATTAGGGAAGGTTCCTTTTAATATACATTGATTAAATATATTAGCCAAATATGGTGAAATAGTGACGATTAACCATTGCCAGCCTGCGTTAAGAATGACGAGGGAATGGGGGGAGGGGAAGGGGGAGGTGGGCCTCCGGCGCTTTCACTGACCGAATGAAACGCAACAATGTAAGCACTGTTATTTCACATCGGTTTACTGTGGTGGTAATACCCCGAGCGAGCCGACCCATTCTTGCTGATACCAATAATAGTTTTTTTTTTTTTTTATCAAAGGAGGCAAGCGAACTGGTGGGTCACGTGATGTTAAGTGATCACCACCGTCCATAGACACTAGCGACATCAGAGACGTCGCAAGTGCGTTGTTAGCCTGTATATGTGAGAGGGGGAGGGGAAGGAAAGGGAAAGAAGGAAAGAGCAAGGGACGTGGGCCTCCGGCTCTCTCACTGACCGAACGAAACACAACAATGCCAGCACTGTTATTTCACGTCGGTTATCTGTGAGAGGGGTGGTACTACCCCGGAGGAGCCGACCCCTTCATGCTGAAACCAAAAATATCTTCAGCGGGGCTCTACCACCTCATAAGTTACACCTTTACCTACCTCCGTTACCTCTTCTCCTTTTGTCCCCAACCCTCCTCCCCGTCTCTGTTCTCCCTTCAAACAAAGGCTGGTAATGCAATTACGACTCCCTTAGTGTTGCTAGTGTCTATGGACGGCGGTGATTACTTGACATCAGGTGACCTATTCATTTGCCTCCTATGGCATAAAAAAATGAAATGTCTGTATATAAATAACAACCTACTGATTCCATACGCACATATATAGTCTAGAAGCTTTATTATACGCACGCTAGCGTTGTGGAATAGGCTACCGCCTTTTTTCGAACTGACTACACTATTGAGCTAGCAGAGTGTTAAATACTTCACCGGATTACTTGCTTAAGGGTGCCCTGAACACCTCGACTTGGACATCGATTCATGCAATTCGTCACCTATTCGAGCGAACCTAAGCTAAACCACATATTCATACATATATGAGTTATTGAAACATATGTATGTACCAAGCATACATACCTCAACAACTCTTATATGTATTTTGTGTCGGATAATTTTTCTAAACTATTTCAGTTCGATAAGGAATAAATAAAACCCTTCCACTTTCATGTGTAAGCGTGTATGCGTGCACGTGTGTGGAGGTGATAAGTGTAATTTATCCAATAATCAACAAATATCCTATTATATTTGTTGTCCTTAATAAACTCTGCAAAATAATATTTCTTTTGCAGTTTTAACTGGTTCAATCCAGAAGTACATCAGGATCGAAGACTTAATACATCGGGTAAAAAAACAATATAATAATAACGCTATTATAAAAGTCCCAGTTTTGGGCCAAAAGCCTCACAAGAGATGTTACGGACACAATCACCACGAGCATCACCGCTACTTAGAGTGTACAGTGTTTTTTTTTTTTTCGAATTGACTACGTTAATGACCTAGCAAGGTTTTTACAGCTTTACCAGACTACTAAGACGAGCGCTTATGGCATTCAGCCGATTTTATATGGGCAACTAGCTCAAGGGTGCAAAGCACACTTCGGCTTGGCAGTTGCCTGTATCATGCAATTCGCGACCTATCTGAGCTAACATAGGCTAAGCAAACTATTCATACATATATGAGATGTTGAAACATATATGTGTACCAAGTATATATATATTAACAAAACTATTCCAGTTTGATAAAGGAAAAAATAAAACCCTTCCACTTTCATGTGTAAGCGTGTATGCGTGCACATGTATGGAGGTGATATGTATAATGTTGTTGCAGTCATGTAAGATTTTGTGTGCGTGTATCGCTCGAGCAGAGTACTCAAGGGCTACACACCGAGGGAACGGACCTAGGCTTGAGCCGCTGCGAATGGATAACTTGGTAAGGTATTCCTATAGGGTTATGATATGGGCCTCTTCCAAAAGGTTAACGAGAAACGATAAGTTTTTAACTTGCTCAAACTATCGTTCAACGCGTTTTAAGAAGTTTTCACACCAAAGACAAGGTATTAAATATATCAAGCCGCAGATACCAGCCATGTTGCTGAATGAACGAAGAAATAAACATTTTCGGTCCAATACCCAAGAATTTGCGATTGCGCAAACCGGATCGGCGACGTCTCTCGTATTTAACAACGTTACGTAAAACACTGAAAGTGTGTTATATAAATCCTACAAATATTATTGTGGGTGTAACGGATATATATTTTTTAACATTTTTAGTGCATTCTTTACGAGAATAACGTTTCAATATCATTTATTTTGTATCAAACTCTTTAAAGGGAATCAGTTAGACTTTGTCTTTATTTTGTAGAGTTACCATTAAAAAAAAAACTTGAGAGGTGTCAAGGGACACCCGGATGGAACGAAGTTCCTTTCGATTAATTAGTGAAGGAATTGTAATAAAATTTTATTTTTTTAAGTTATAATAATATTTTTTTTATTATTAACAAATATAATGTTATATAAACTTAATCAGTAGGCTCAATTTTCGTAATAATTGGCTTGTGGTAACTGAAGTAGGAAACATATGTTTGGGATCATTATTATTATTATTATTTATTATTTACAAAAAAACCTGTATACACTCAACAAAAATGATCGTCGTGACACCACACTGTTCAATGCGAAATAGAAATGAAAATATCTGACTTGCTTTCTATAAGAGAGAGAGAGACAGAGAGAGAGACAGACTATAGCAAAAAGTGTCGTGACAACTTTTCGTAAGAATTTTTTCCGTCTAGCCCCCTTTCACAACGCGCGATAAGGAACTTCGTTCCAATAATATATATGTCTGTCTATACTTATATAGTAATATTATAAAGAGGTAGAGTTTGTGAGATTTTTTTATAATATTTTTATATATACTTTTTTATTATAGGCAAATGAACACGTGAGTCACCTGATCTTAAGTAATTACCACCGTCCATATACTTGAGCAACACCAGAGGAGACGCAAGTTGGCAGTCTTCGTTTAGGGTTGGGAAGGGACGGGGACAGAGAGAGGGAGAGGAGGTGGGCCTCCGGCTCTCTCACAAACCGAACGATATGCAATAATGCAAAGATTGTCACTTCACGTTGGTTTTCTGTGAAAGAGTAATACTACCTCGAACAAGCCGACCCATTGATGCTGAAACCAGTAGTGGCTTCACCGTAGCTTTAGCACTACAAAAATAGGTGGTTAGTGATGAACATTAGCTTCCATCATAGTACGGTAGTATTGTGATAGTTTTCTTACAAAATTCCAAGGTGGCTTGTAGTTTAAAAATGACTCATAGGATACGACACACGTGTTACAATACCATATAAAACCGCATGATTGCAAAATTAAAACGCGTACCTAATGACATTATTCTAGAAAAAAAAACTACGATCATTAACCTTCTCCTGAATGTCTTGGATATGTTTTTGTTTTAAATCATTAATCACTCGTAATTACCATTCTCATTGCCATCAGCACGATTCCATCTTTAAACGTAAGCCTACTAAAAAAAGCATAAGTTATATTTTGACTTATTAACAGAGTAGTCAGCTTTAGTGCTACAAGTGCAGGTCAAAGTAGGAACCAAATACATCTTTAGGCAGCGGACGTAAGGGTGTCCGTTGCCACGTAACGATGACCAGAAGACCCGAGACGCTGAATCACGGTATCTGCCGCAGCTTCTTTAAGAAACGTGTGAAAGGAACTTCCTCTCTCGAGGTGAGAGTCCCCCGTTCGACCACCTACGGAGACCCAAACACGTGACCAGGTTTAGGGGAGTACATATTCGCCGCTCACCCTCAACTCTGATCCACATATGGGCACAGGCGGCCCAGGGGTTTTTACTCGGTAGGAGTCCGACATAACCCTCCCGCTGTCCCCCGGTAGTGGGAGATGTATCCGATGTTGGACTTTCCCCCTGGTTAAAAAGAAGGTCCCAAATACATCTATACTTTTAAACTAATATTATAAAGAGGTAAAGTTTGTGAGCTTGTGACGTTGTAGGGGGTAATCTCAGGAACTACTGGTCTGATTTCAAAAACTCTGTCAATAGTATATAGCTCATTTATCGAGAACAGTTATGGATTATATATCATCACGCTTAGACTAATAGGAGTGGAGTACCAATAAAGAATGTTTCAAAATAGTTTTTTTTTCCTCTTGTGAGCTTCCGCTGCGTGTTAAAAATAAAGAATACCTCTATTCCACGCGAAAGAAGTCACGGGAAGAGACTAGTGTTCTATAAAACAAATGCACTCCCCTTGTTATATTACTGTTCAAAAAGTTTGATTGGCAACATTTACTGCCACTCCTCCTAATCCATTATCCGCTTTGATTCATAACAACACTGAGGTATTTTTAATAATGCTTTTACATAATCATAAGCTACTGGGACCAATAAGATAAGGTGTAATGGATGCAAAATAGTCTCGTCTCCTTGGTTCACACATAGTTCATAATTCGTTACGATATTGCTTGGAATATCACTAGTTGTGATAACCAGAGTAATTTTAAAAATTTAAACTAACAAATCATGTAATTAAAATAATTCACACTGTAATTGCAGACCTTATAAATACACCTCGACTTCATTCAATTAACTGCAATTGAAAATACTTCTATAGACTGTTATAACTACTTGCTAAATATTTTAAAAGTTGTTCATAGTAGTTTCCAGAATTCTTGTACTATATTTTATATTACATTTTTTAAATTTCATGGGAGGCAAATGAACAGGTGGATCACGTGATGTTAATTGATCACCGCCGTCCATAGACACTAGCAACACCAGGGGAGTCACAAGTGCGTTGCGAACTTGTGGGAGGGGAAGGAAAGTGTGCCTCCTGCGCTCGCACTGACCGAACGAAATGCAACAATGCAAATACTATTACTTTAAGTCGGTTTTCGATGAGAGCGTAGTATTTACTGGGGCGAGCAGACCCATTCATACTGAAAGCAGTAATAGCTTCAGCATGGCTCAACCACGTAAAAATTACCACCATACTTTTAACGAAATGGAATACGGTAGATTTTTCAAGTTAAGAAACAAAGCAGCATTCTAGTTGGTTTTATGTTGCGGCACGCATTTGTTTGAATTGCTTTCTAAACGGCCATCGCTTGCTCAACGTGAGTGTACATAACTATACGAGGTTTTAAGGCCGTCATGCTACAATAGCGAAGGTCAATAATATCCAATTTCATAAACCTATTTACATACATATATCAATAATAAATAACTACCGGTAAATATTTCACATAATTGACATATTAATTAACAAGTAAACATAAAAGGGCCCGGGCCTTTAAATGCTAATTGGCTCGGATAAGCAAAAAACGGCTCAGTCGTTTTATGCTAATTTTAATTTGAATTAATGAATAATTGCTTAATTTTTAATTTATGCTAATAAAATTATTTATCTAGCTTTCGGACGCGGTTTTGTCTGCGTTAATATATGTGGGATTTTAGTCTATCATGTAGTGGATTTTATTTTTGATTTATAATCTTGTGTTATTTGACTCAATATTGTGTAAAATTGGTGGTGTTTTATGTAATATGGTTCGTTTATTATGCATAAGTGAAGTGAATGGAAAATAATACCATGGAGCATGAATTCTGAAATGACAGAAATTTCCTGGAATGTTCTAACAAGGGAGCCACCATATTGTTGAAACATTGAAATAATCGCACGACACTTTACCTAAATATCGATCGCCTAACTTGTCGAGATATTTTTAAACCTATCTTTGACTTTATCAACTCCAAGCTTAGAGATATTTGAACAATTTTGTTTTATGGTGACTCGTAGATTAAGATGATAAAAAATGTCTGAAATATTATATAGATGATTTGACGCTTATGCCTTTAACTCGAACATAGAAGAAAACTCGTTAAAGAATACATAATAACTACCTATATTGCCAACTTCAGAATTGGCAGTATGAATTAATTCCTTCGCCTGTCCTGTTGGATGAATATTATTAATATCATAATAATAATAAAAATATAATAAGAATGTAAATCTACTATGTCTGTATTTTAGATCATTTAAAAAAAAAATGTTGGAGATTTGTAAAATAAATAATCATTACATAGTATAAACCAGAGTCGCCTAGCTCCCGCATACCCGATTAGGCTTCCCACGGCAGCGGCTCAAGCCTAGGTTCGATCCCTCGGTAGGGAGCCCTTGAGTACGTTGCTTGCGCGATACGGTGACACACCTATACATCACTGCTAGAACACTACACGGTAACCCCTACACACGTGCACGCCTACACGCTACACATTTTTGTGGAAGGGTTTACTTTTTTCCCTTATCGAACTGAAAAAACTCTCAATTTTTTCGACAAAAAATATATGGAGGAGTTGTTGAGGCGTATATGCTTGGTACACATATACGTTTCAACAACTCATACATATATGAATAGTTAGCTAGGTTAGCTAAGATAGGTCGCGATTTTGCATGCAACGGGCAACAGCCTAGCCGAGGTGTGCCGTGCACCCTTGAGCTGGTTGCCAATATAAAATCGGCTGAGTGCCTTAAGCGCTCGCTTAGTAGTCCGGTGAAGTTGTTAAAGCCAATAGCGTAGTCAGTTCGAGAAAAAAAAACAGAGTCGCCTACCGCGTCTTTCTGTATATCTGTTCTCGATAAACTATAAAACTACGGAACGGATTTTCATGTGGTTTTGCACCAGTAGATAAAATGCTTCATGAGGAATGTTTGGTGTCATTCGTCAATGTTTTTTCTTTATTATCAGGGTGGGACTAAGTCCGGCGTGGCCGCTAGTACAATATATTTCAGTCATTTTCTAAAGTGTCTGTCTGTCTGGTTGTTCGGAAATGCATCACACCTAACGTACCACGTTAACGATAAAACCTAATCAAAAAAAATAAAGCATATACTAAATAAATACAACATTTCAGTGGTACAAAGCTCATGAGATTGCTTTAAACAATGCAGATATGACGTATTACATGAATTTAATAAAACATTCTTCATTCAGTGTCTAAAGACATCTTCAATATAATACATTTTTTTTTTCAACTATTATTGTATGTAGGTGGTAGAGCTGCACCGAAAGTATTACTGGTTTCAACATTAATGGGTCGTCTCGTCCGGAGTAGTACCACCTTCTCACAGAAACACCTATGTAAAGTAATAGGGCTTGCATTGTTTCGTGTCGTTCGGTCAGTGAGAGCACCGGAATCCCAGCTCCCTCTCTCCCTCCCCATTAACACAGTCTGGCAACGCACTTGTGACTCCTCTGGTGTATGGACGATGGATGGATATATATAGTACGTGGGCGACCGAGCCTAGCTCGGTTCTTTAAAAATATTTTTAAATTAAAATAAACTGTTCGGTTTGCCTTATACAATTAACATTTTCTTACAAAAAAAGAGCAATTAAAAAAATATATCTCTTTTGCTGTCACTCGGATTCGAATTGGGATCACGCGGATTTTCGAAGCAACCGATTTCCATCTGAGCTATTTTTGTTTTGATAGCGCCGGCGAAATTCACGTTTATATTCTAACTATATTTTTTACTGCCTGAAATCTCAGTGAAAAAAGTTTTCTATGAATAAAATCTAGCTAGATCGATTTATCGTCCCCGAAACGACCTACATACTAAGTTTCACGGAAATAGATGACGCCGTTTCCGAGATCCTGAATATATATATACCAATATAAAAATATACAAGAATTGCTCGTTTAAAGGTATAAGATAATGTTGCTATGTAGAGGCTAGGCCGAGAGTCTTAGTAGAGCATGCACACGGACACAACTTATCTCGACTGCACGTAGGATGCCATTCTGGTTTTAAAGTCATTACAAAAGGTTCCACATATTACTTAAATCTAGAATTATTTCCTATTACAAATTCACAAATCGGATTTCAATTATCGAGACACTAATATAGACTCCTTTAAATCTAGAATCAAATCAAGATAGAGATTATGTCGCGCGACGTTACATTTTCTTGAGATGGTGTCACGCGTCGTGTGGCTTGAGACAGGTTTATTTAGTGACTTCTGTTATTGCTTATGTGAATAAACAGGTAGAAGTTATGAATAATGTAATCTAAATTACTCGATAATTCAGAATAAACCACATTAATTAGAATAATTCATAGAAGTGCATTACCAATACGCTGTCGGTATTGATTAACATAGAAAACAATAGATGGCGCTTAGAAAGTAATAGATGGCACCGTAAACATCTATGATAATTGGAATCTTCGTAAGATTGTGTAATAAATATGCGTTACTATTTATGTGTTCATAATGTCGTCCGCTGAATGCTTCGACTGCTGGAGGCTCCCACTATGACATATATATATACATATATATATATTCTTCTTTTTCTTCTTCTGAGTTTTGTACCGTTCAAACGACTTATTGACTTATAAATCGCTGTTTCAATCTCCATATGAGAATTGATCGCTTTACAAGAAAGGTCTGATAACATTTTTTGTTTCATCCACGCGTTCAAAAGTTATTTAAGATCAAATTCAATTTTTAAAAAATTTGATCGAATTGTATAAATTACACCAAAACTGTAGGTTTCAGTGTCAAATATATGTATATATATATAGAAAACAATAATAAATACTTAAGAATTATATTCACACAATTGGCTTTGATAGCGCTTTTAACTAACAAAAAAATTTTATGGTGTTTTTAATACACAAGGAAAAAACAAATTAAATGCGTCGTTAAGCAAATAAAAAAATAGAAGCCAGCGTTATGTCTATAATTTACCGTGATTATAGTTCATATCAGCGGTTCTCAGTCTTTAACCGCGTCTCCTCGCTTTTATATTGAATAGCTTTAGAACATGCGGAGTTTAAAATGGTAGCGTTTATAGAGGTAGAGCCATGCTGAAGCTATTACTGGTACTAAGAACGGTTTGGTTCTTACTACCACCCGACCCACAGAAACCCGACGTGAAATAATAATACTTGCATTCTTGCGTTTCATTTGGTCAGTGAGTGTCTTAGGCCCATGTCCCTCTCTCTCCCCTCCCTTCTCGCTCCTCCAAACATGGGTGGGCAACGCACTAGTGACACCCTTGGTGGCTCTAGAGGAGTTGCAAGTGCATTGCCAACTTGTGTTAGCGGGGAATTGCGGACGGGGACGGGGAAGGGAAGGAAAGAAAAGGAGGGAGGTGGATCTCCGTCGCTCTCACTGACCGTACGAAACACAACAATGCAAGCTGTTACTTCAAGTTGATGTTTCTGTGGATCGGGTGGTACCGGGGGCGAGCCAACCCATTCATGCTCAAACCAGTTACAGCTTCAGCGTGGCTCTTCCACCTACAAATAGTGTAATCTTTTGTAAAAAAGATCAGACTATTACCAAGACCCCTGACCCCCTGTCTTAGGTCTTCTAATTCCACAGATTCAGTAGTATGACACTGCTTCGTAAAAGTTTTGCCGGATTACCAGGGTCCGCTGTATTTCTAAATATGTAATTGACTTTCTGTGATCACACAAAAGGGGCATTATGGTAAACAAAAAATTTGAGAAACACAGACGACTAATGCCGTCCACTATTAAGTTAGATAAAAAAATACAAGAAACTTACTATTATAATGTAGTTAAAACAACGGAATACATGACCGATGGAAAAAAATGACAAAAAAATTCTTATAATGTCTTAGGCGTATGCGTAATTCATAATTGTCGGAGTTAATTTCTAGGATTATTCGCAATAAAATTACTAGGTTTTTTTTAAACAAAAGTTATACCACAGAATATCTCTCAGCTCTCAAAGAATAAATAATCTATCAGACATGACAGATCATTTACTCGGGCAGAAACAGAGTTTATGAAATACATGTTTATTAGCTGATCACCGTCTGTATCTGTAGGCATTAAAAAAAGTTACAAGAGGTCAATTGAGTAAAAAAACATATAAAAAAGACTTAAGCCGTTATGGGACGCCTGGAAGATGTGATACATCGAAACTGTTCCAATCGAACGAACCTCAAATTCCCTTATAGGTATGCGAGCTTTGTGCGACAAGAGATACTGCGCACAGTCGCTTGCGCATGGCATCGCGTCGCCACGTCTCACACTCGCCACGCTAACAATCCGGTTTCCCTGCGCCTATAGACATCACATAAATTTATAAAATCTGACAAGTATTACTGAGATTAGATTTTATAGATGGTAGAGGTGAAGCTATTACTGACTTCAGGATGAATGGGTCGGCTCACCCCCGGTTCTACCACCCAACTTACAGAAACACCGAC
The DNA here is from genome assembly GCA_014332785.1 of Antheraea mylitta. Taxonomy (NCBI): domain Eukaryota; kingdom Metazoa; phylum Arthropoda; class Insecta; order Lepidoptera; family Saturniidae; genus Antheraea; species Antheraea mylitta. Next base: position 97,750 of record JACEII010000105.1, on the reverse strand, counting down.
TTGAAGTAACAGTGCTTGCATTGTTGCGTTTCGTCCAGTCAGTGAGAGCGCCAGACGACCACATCCTATTCAAGCCCTTTAGGAGGAGTTCAGTGACATACGCACGTATTGTAGAAATGTATACATAAATAAATAATAATAAATAAAAAAACACCCAATAGTTACAGATACGATTTTTGACGTACCTACTAGGGATGTCGATATTCATTGATGTTGAAGAAAAATCGATGTTTTGATTTCGATAGCATCGACACAGATGTTATGAGAATAAAATATCGAAATGTCAATATATTCTTTAGGGTCATCTATCGTTGCATGTACTAGCTAGGAACTAGATAACTATCAAATTTAACCATTTTAAACTATATGATACTAATCAACGTTATCGAAGTAAGCCGGATGAATAGTTACTTCTTTGCATTTCGTAAGGGATAAAAGGAAAAGAGGACAGCTTCAGAAAACCTTTTTTTTTTCAAAGCTGGCAAACCCCTGTGCCAGCAACGGAACATACAATATGGAAAACACCCGACAAAGTTAGTTTTTTAGAGACAGTTTTATTTGATAGCAAAAACATCGATGTTTTACAATCCATGTTTGTCGTACAACGATACTTTTACACCGATGTCAACATCAATGTGATTAATATCGCTCATCCCTAGTACCCACTTAATAAATAAAACGAATTAGGTATGATCGATATTTATCGATGTTGAAGAAATATTTAGCTGAAAAATATCGATGTATTGACATCGATATTTTAGTATCGATAATATCGACACGTCGATGTTTTGCTTTCGATGTATACCGTACATCGATACCATTGAATCGATGTTGACATCGATGCTTTTCTAATATCGCTCATCCCTATATACGAATGCAGAAAAAGGTGCATGCCACAAGTCTGCAGAATAGAATTAAATAACCTATATTCATTCGAACATTATCAGTGAACCACTGTTTTGAGGTTCTTCCTAAGGGCGTGGGTTTAATCTTGAATTATATTTTTTTTTCTCGAACTGACTATGCTATTGGCCTTTACAGCTTCACCGGACTACAATCTTGAATTGCATTTTTTTTTTTCTCGAACTGACTACGCTATTGACCTAGCAAGGTCTTAACAGCTTCACCGGACTACTAAGGCGAGTGCTTAAGGCACTCAGCCGATTTTATATTGGCAACCAGCTCAAGGGTGCACGGCACACCTCGGCTTGGCTGTTGCCCGCTGCATGCAAAATCGCGACCTATGTTAGCTAACCTAGCTAACTATTCATATATGTTTGAGTTGTTAAAACGTATATGAGTACCAAGCATATCCGCCTCAACAACTCCTCCATATATTTTTGTCGGAAAAATTGAGAGTTTTTCAGTTCGATAAGGGAAAAAAATTTAACAAAAATAACCCTTCCACCAAGATGTGTAGCGTGTAGGCGTGCACGTATGTGGAGGTGATCGTGTAGTGTTGTAGCAGTGATGTATGGGTGTGTCACCGTATCGCGCAAGCAACGCACTCAAGGGCTCCCTACCGAGGGATCGAACCTAGGCTTGAGCCGTTGCCGTGAGAGCCCTAATCGGGTATGCGGGAACGAAATTAACCACCAGACCGCGGCGGCGCGATCTGTGGTTACGCGGGCGTAGGCGTAAGCACGCTCTGTTACGAGGGACAGGCTGGTACTGATCGTTCGCTGACGTGATATCATCGGGAGGATGGGTGAAAATCTGTCGCAGACGTCTTTTATAACGCCCAGCGTTGGGCACGGGTTCGTAATTCGCGGCGGATATCACTAACGGACTGGGATGAATCGCGGCTCGCTCGAAATAGCTATTTGTAAGTGATTTTATATACGCCCAGATAGACGGCATCTCCAGGTCCCTGTGGAGATCCGCCTTCCGGATGAACCAAGGAGCACCGGTGATTTTACGCAGAGCCCGGGTCTGCAAAACCTGAAGCGTATCTAGATTCTTCACGTGGGCGTAAACCGGACAACTATACGTCATTAACGGACGAATACAGACTTTATATATTGTGAGCTTATGTCTGAGGGACAGTTTGCTCTTCTGACAGAGTAAATAATGGAGGTGACCCAAGACCATAGCGGCTTTGTCTCGCACTCTCTTAATATGAGGATCGAACGTTAAACGATTATCTAAAGTGACGCCGAGATACTTGACCTCGGTGGTCCAAGGTATCTTGGAATCGTATAGCCTTATGGGCTTTAATTTGTTATCGCGATATTTAGGATCGAAGAGTATCGCGGCACTCTTATCGGGGTTAACACCTATACGCCATCGAAGAAACCAATCACCGAGTGTGCTAACGGCTTCTTCGATGCGATCTCTGAGAACACTCGGCCGTCAGCCAGAGGCGTAGATGACTGTATCATCAGCATAATAACCTATCTCGACTCCCGGGAGCTTAGGTAGGTCACTGATGAACTGGTTGAAGAGGGTGGGCGCGAGTATTGAGCCTTGCGGCACACCTGAGCGTATCGGACGGGGCGATGAGAGTTCGCCGTCTACTCTAAAACAGAAGGTTCTATCGGCTAGATAATCACGGATGATGTGAACTAATCTATCGGGTATACCGGCTTGATTTAGCTTGTATATGAGCCCTTCGTGCCAGATCTTATCAAAGGCCTTGGCGACATTGATAATACTGCTATCGTACGTTTCGGATTAGTGTTTCTCACGGGCGGATCCGGCTCCGGATGCGGATCTTTATTAAAATTAGAAAAGATGTATTCCGTGAGGCGGAGTACTTGATCCGGACAAGAGTGTTTGGTGCGAAATCCAAACTGTTCAGGCGGTATTAAACTACTGTCGTTTATCGTGACCTGGAGACGGTTCAGAAGGAGCCGCTCGTTAAGTTTCCCTAGTGTATCAAGCAAACTAATCGGACGATAGTCTTGAATTGCATTAGAGTCTAATGTCTTATACATAGTCGTATGTTATTCTTGACACCATCTTTTCGTTTAAAACAATTTCCAACAAGCGCCATCTCTTGACGCCTTATGTAACTACACCAAACAATCTAAACACACTAACCGCGGTGTCATCATGGGCGTCAACTTATAATTTAAAAACATAGTAGTGGGAAAATCTTAGTTATTAACATCCGTTTTTTTGTATTCATAATAATATATACGTAGAATCTTTTTTTTTTTTATAATTAAGCAAAAACTCGCAAATCTCTTGATTCGTATCTTTATTATTTACTTATTTGCCATTTATACGGGTAATTATTTTAAAATCAAGTCGTTTTATTACAGTTTTTTATCAAGTGTGTATCAGTAAACATCTTATAAATAATAGAGCCACGCTAAAGCTATTACTGGTTTCAGCATGAATGGGTCAGCTCGCGCGGGGTACTACCACCCGACCCACAGAAACACCCATGTGAAGTAATAGTGCTTGTTGCATTTCGTTCGGTCAGTTAGAACGCCGGAGGCATATCTCCGCCCTCGTCTAACAAAGGCTGGCAACACACTTGCGACTCCCCTGGTGTTGCTGGTGTCTATGGACGGCGATGATTACTTAACATCGTGTGACCCACCTGTTCGTTTGCCTCCTATATGATATAAAAAAAAAACACTTTCCGAGTGTGCTGCCTGGGAGGAGCGGCACCACACTCTGACTGCGGCGTTAGATGGTAAGCATAGCTTTTACGATGCTCGGCAACGAGGATGTATGGAATATTATGGCCTTCTTCTGCGAGGAAGTCGTCTCGCAGAAGGAGGCGGCGGAGAGGGTCCGTAAGCAAGACCCTCACAGTGGCCGTCTCCGCCAACACAGAACAGGCAGGAAGAAACGGCAGTTTGACCGCCTCCTCCCACCGTAACCGGACCAGAAAAGATGGGCCATTGCACATGTCCGGCGGACGAAGGAGACGGCCGGTGTGTACACGGCTGTCTCCTAACAAGACGGGGCCGGCGGCGCTTCTTTTGCTGCTGGGCCAACCGCTGGGGCGGCACGATGAAGTCTATAGAGATCTCGTGCCGCGACAACCATAGCGGTAGACGTACATCGTGGGATTTTAGTCCGTGCGAATCGGATATAACCCACCCTCTGCCCGGGAGGGTGGTGTATCCATAAGGGATATCCCCACATTAAAAAAAAGGAACTACTGGTCTGATTTTAAAAATTATTTCAATGTTATATAGGTAATTTATCGAGGATAGTTATAGGCTGTATAATCACGCTAAGACCAATAAGAACGGAGCAACAATTAAGACTGTTTCAAAGTCGGGTTAACATATTAAAAATATTTTCATCTTTTATGTAAACGAAGTCGCGAGTTAAAATTAACGTTAACCCAAACTTAACGATTCCACGCGGACGAAGTCACTGGTAAAAACTAGTTAAAAAGATACATTGCATTAAGCACGTAGTAATAGATATAAATAAAGTAATATATTATAAGAAATTTGTTAGCAACTTATTGACTTCCAGATGATGTTATCATATATTGGCGAAGCGTCTTTGTAAATATTAACATAATCCTCTCATTAAATTGTTTATTTTATAGTTTCCAGCCACTGTTCTCTTATATTTAAATATTTACTGCCATAAATGGACGTTTAGATATAATTTAACTTATATCTCAAGTTACCATCTTTAACTCGTTATTAAGTATAGTATTTTTTACGAAACTTCATAAAGAATACATTATATTAAAATGCCTACAACTATAAATAATAATATCTTTTTTTATACTTTAACCGTGCTATTACAAAAAAGTTAAATACGCATTGAACACTTACTTAAAAAAATTTGATCACAAAAGAGTGTTTAGTCTTGTTTACCGATGGACATTATTTTAATTAATTTTTTTTTATATCAAAGGAGGCAAACGAACTAGTGTGTCACGTGATGTTAAGTGATCACCACCGTCCATAGACACTAGCGACATCAGGGAAGCCGCAAGTGCGTTGCCAGCCTGTATATGGGAGAGGGGGAGGGGAAGGAAAGGGAAAGAAGGAAACAGGAAGGGAGGTGGGCCTCCGGCGCTCTCACTGACCGAACGAAACACAACAATGCAAGCACTGTTATTTTACGTCGGTTTTCTGTGAGAGGGGTGGTACTACCTCGGTCGAGCCGACCCATTCGTGCTGAAACCAATAATAGCTTCAGCGTGGCTCTACCACCTATCAACTCACATCAAATATTCTCTAACACTTGTCTAAGTTGACAGTTGTTATGTTATTGTTGTAATTAACTGTATCTCTATTTGGTAGTCCGGTGAAGCTGTTAAGACATTGCTAGGTCAATAGCATAGTCAGAACAAAAAAAAATATCTCTATTTACCGGCAAAAGACATTTCGTAATAAATTACGAATTTTGTGGGTATAATTAATTTTAAATCAAAATCAAAAATTCTTTATTCAGTTTAGGCCCTAATAAGGCGCTTATAAACGTCAAGCACTACCACTGGTTCGGAAAACAACCCAGCCATCGAGAAGAACCGGCAAGAAACTCGATCGAGTACATTTTTTTTACATACATTTAAATACATCATACAGCTTATTGTGGATGCACAGAGAGGAGTCAATTCCAGACATCACTATCGTTCACATACTGATCCACTCTATAATATCCTTTTGACACTAAAACCCGCTTGACGTGGCGCTTAAATTTGCAGTCCGGCTAATCGGTAACATGCTTTGGGAAATATATACCTAAACAAACAATTTTACAGATTCACAAGTAAATCTATCTAATAACTACTGCTATTTGACAATGTATTTAATCTTACAATATACTTTTGTTCCACCTTACGTAGTTTGACGTAATATATAAATCTTATAAATTGCTTAATTTGTAATTCATTTTCTATTAACTATACTATACAATAATGTTAACCAATACATCGTATAATAAACACATTTCCTTAGTAAAAATCTGAACAAACATAGTGCCTGGAGTCCCTCCGCATGTATGAATTGAAACTTCTTAATATGGAAATGAAAATAAGAAGGGGTAGAAACTTATATACAGAAATAAATATATATAACGGAGAGCCTACAAGAATGATCGGTTCAGGGACGCCTTCCTCCTCGTACATATTCAGATAGCATGAAATATCACCACAATTGGATAGCCAACACGTGTTATATTTTTCAATTTTCATCATACAATGACATTTTGACATCTTGACATCGTTCGTATTTTACAACTGACGGACCGATAGAACAACCTCATGAATGCCAGTAAAAATTATTAGAAAGCTTGTCATTCTCTTTAATCGCTACTGTATAATGCTACGAAATATATAAACATATATACATATATAGATAGATATACTACGCGCATACGTTCGAGTGCCACGCATTCACTCTCTCACTGTCTCTTTCTATTTCTCCTTCTCAGGAGCGTTGAACGTTTAACGCAACAGTGCTTTCATTCTCCCTCCATGGTAGCGTTAAACGTTTAATGCAACCTTGTTAGAAGTCGCATTAGAACTTTCACTTCAGAAATATTATTCAAAAGTTGAAATTGTTTTCAAAATATTTGTATCTAATGGAACGTTTTTGAATGATGAGATCGAATTGAACGAATGCTGTTCAGAGTTGCTTGTATAAAAAACTAAAATCAGATGCTTAACTAGAGACCGCTTTTGTAATAAATTATTTTAAACATGACTTTAACTAGATTTTAAATTTTAAGTACTGCTTAGTAAAACTCATGTTATTTCCGTGTTCATTTTTGTTTTTTTTTTTTTTAATAAGATCGATGATCTTTGGGAACTTGACTAGCTTGAGCATTAAATAACGGAAGAATCTTACCTGCACATTATCGACCTCGGGTTGAACACAAAGGCACAAAAAATACAATGGTTAAACAAAACATTACTAACTCTTTGTTGGAAATGTGCCATTAAAATGACAAACAATAGAGCACTATAATGACGAGTACAACATAACATTGACCTTTGTCTTTGTAATAAGTCTTTCTATATCCATTTATAAAAAAAACTACGTTTTGTGACTTAAATATTAAAGTTAGACATACAATGTCGATGACTTTTTTGTAGGCATTATCCAGCTCTACAACTTTTCTCTTGAACTCATTGAAATATTTCTCAACGTTAACTTACACCGAAACCCTTACCGCATCTAGTCGTCCTCTGATGGAATGAGGACGGTGGAATTATATCGTGTAATTCCTGTGCACACTCTCTAAAAGCTAAAAGATTCTAAAAAATCGGAGGAATATATACGAAGCTTGTTACAAAACAATTTGCCCTGGTCTCTTTATACTAAACCTGGAACATACTTGAATCAGATGTTAAAATTTTTTAATACCTACTAATTTAATTTTTGTTTCCAGATCATTCCGGATGTGACAACTGTTGACATTGGGAAATAAAGAATAATGGGTCATAAACCTTACCTGGCCGTTGGCCAATCGGCCAGGAATCGACTATTCGGCCTAGCACCACGGATGTCTGGAGACAAACGAGTTCCACTTAGCATGATGATATCGCAACAAGGCAAAGTAAATCGTGGTAAGTATTTATTATAAACACTAGCTGATGCGTACCCACTTCATTGGGCTGATTTTTTTGCAGGCATTATCAAGCTCTACAACTTTTCTTTATTTAACTTTCATCGTTAAGGTAGCGTTCTTAAGACGTTTTAACGTTTTCTTAACGTTTTATAGCTTTAGTTTTACAGCTTATAGCCTTCCTCGATAAATGGACTTTCTAACACTGAAAGAATTTTTCAGATCTGACCAGTAGTTCCTGAGATTACCCCCTACAACCTTACAAATTGACAGACTTTACCTCTTTATAATATTATTATTCTCTTTATTTGTATTCATCTAAAAATCATATTGGACACAAACATGAATTGGATATAATAATACACGTAAATATACAGCTTTAAAAAAATGTACTTGGGTATCGTAATACCTGTCTGACACTACGAATCTCATGTGAGTTCATGCTCTTTCCTTCCCACACCCCACCTCTCCGCGCATACCTAAAGAGCGATACAGCGGTTGCGGTTCGGTTAGTATAGCGGCCTGTGAACATAGATATTTTGTATGGAGCTTGTACAGGCTATTATATATTTGATTAATTAATCAGGTATATATATAGGGAAGAGTGGGGGAATCGGGAACACTTAACTTCAAACGCTAAAAAATAATAGAAAAAGTTATAAACTAAATCAAATTTTATTGCTACATAAACTTTAGTTATCTATGTACCTAGAAGTCATAAAACGTTATTATAAATTTACGTTTTAATAAAAACATAAACTAAAACAAAAACATTGCCGTTCCTATTTACCCGATGCCCTATAGGGTAATTGAGATCATACCGTGGGGGAAATGGGAATGGTATGAGGTAATTAAGAAAGACGTTTGATCGATCTTTCGTATGTAATTATGAGACATCTGAAATAATTTGTAAAGTTTAAATATTTATAAACAATCAATCAGCAGTACTATGGGTAATTAGGAGAGTAAGGGGTAATTGGGAATGTTCCAAATTACCCACCTAATACCGTTCCCAATTACCCGAATCAGTCAACATACATAAAAATTGCCATAACTCTCAAAAGCATTTTTTATTAACTTCAATCTATGTTGCATTTGAAAACAGATCCTGCGTGTGTCATATGAACAAAAACACAATATCTTTGAACTCACAAATATGATACTTACATGTGTTATAACTGATGACAAGAATTTTATGTTCGACTTACAGTGACAACACTAGTGCGTCCTTTCAATCCTACTTTCACATACGCAATGAATGGCTCTGCATTCAGCCGTAGAATAGGTTTTTTTTTTTTT